>CM050419.1:10960257-11027757 GCA_027564155.1 Gymnocypris eckloni scoliostomus
AAGATAACTAACTAACCTAAATCATGAAAGATTATTTTTCCAGTTTTAGATCGAGTATCTTCAGAAGGAGCACTGTTGTGAATATAGAGATGAAAAGGATAAACTTTTGAAGGAAGTTCAGATCTTCTGCATATTATTGATTATTTAAATGCATCATAGACAGGCCTGTAAAGCATCTGATGAAGTCAGAGTGATGATACTATTGTATGTCATGTCAGGATAAAACATCATGACATTTAGTTTGTTCAGCGGGGTTCGATTTTCCCTGCACGCTCTAAAATTACAGTTCGCCCTGAGCCGCTCAGAGCCATTTAGGCAATCAGCAACCTACTTATTATGCAAACAGGAACATAGTTCAGATTTAGCCCGAGGAAGAGCGTTAGCGCAGGAATCAAAACTGGTGTTTACAGTCAGAGAAACAACGATGCTTTAAACACAGCAATATCTGTATGTATATGTTACAGCATACTACATTCAATTCAACAGTATACGGTGAATTACACTGAACAATGTGCAGTGAATTATCTGTATATGTGGAATCCCTGGATGACTACTGTATTTGCCAATTAGTGATATAATCAGAGCTCAATGCACTGCACTGTGACTGTAAGTAACCAATGGATTCATTCTGAGTGGATCAGTTGAGCTTTGAAATCTTCTCGAGGTCATACGGTGCTAAAACATGTATTAGTAAAAACAGAAAAGTAGTGTATTTGTCTAATTTTACATTATAAATATCTAAAAATCATTAAGAATGCACTAGTTAAACTAGAGTAAAACAAGTAAACACAAAATATATTTTACTGTTGTACATGAATGACACATCTATTGGATTTTACTGCAAAATGTTAAGATATTTTTTACATTATATTGGATTAATAAAAATGCAAAAAAGTATTATTTCAAAAATTATGCGACTAAGTTTAAATGTGTAATGAGTCAGAAAAGTGAGGTCATAATGCAGGGATGTAGCATATTATTACTTGAAATATTGTGCAGTTACAGTACATCAGTATTATTTTAGTATTATTTATACACCATTCTAACATTTATTGATATTTTGAATGAGATTTATTTTTATATTTTCAGTTTTCATTTGAATTTTAGTTTAAGTTTTAGTAATTTTGTTATGTGCTTTTATCATTTATATGATCTATTTTCATATTTATCTTTAGATTTTATTAATTTTAGTCATTTTTGTACTTCAAATCGATTTATTAATAACTACTTAATTTATTTAAGTTAGTTGCTAACATTTACAATTTTCATTCCTTTATTTAGGTTTTAAAAAAACTTTAGCTTTTTATCTAATATTATATATTTTACTTTATTTAAATTAACTATAATTTTAGAGCACAGACAAAACACAACACACACAGACAGCGAACAAACTAAATGTCATGATGTTTTATCCTGACATGCACACACACACACACACACACACACACACACACACAGCACGCATGTGGTCCATGATGCATTTAAATAACCACACACAGACAGATCGAACTTATTGAGAGTGATATATCCTTTTCATGTCTATATTCACACAGTGCTGCCTTCTGAAGATACTCATCACACACACTGGACACACACACACACACACACACACACACACACACACACACACACACACACACACACACACACACACACACACACATGTTGGGTTTCCATGTTTTAAGGGGACTTTCAGAATGGTTTTATACTGTACAAACTGTATATTCTATCCCTTACACTGCCCCTATCCTAAACCTAACCATCACAGGAGACATTCTGCAATTTACATTTTCAAAAACATCACTTAGTCTGATTTATAAGCTGGTTTCCTCATGGGGACCAAAACATGTCCCCACGGACAAAGTTTTTGGATATTGCCATCGTTGTGGGACATTTTGTACATGTAACGGGATGATACCTGAACCACACACACACACACACACACACACACACACACACACACACACAGACACTAGTACACACACACACACACACACACACACACACACACACACACACACACACACACACACACACACACACACACACACACACACACACACACACACACACACACACACACACACAGACACTAGTACTGCCACAGTGAGAACTCATCACACACGTGGACACACAGATTCTGGCACAGAGCAGCTTCAGTCAGCATGTGAGAGAGAAACCCAGAGAGCATAAAGAAGGCATCTGTGACGAGAGAGAAGGTTAAAGATATCCAGCTCCGGGGAAAAGAGAAATGCTATTCAGTCACCACTCATTAGCTGACTATTTTCCCAGCATGATTACAGCAATCACCGTCTGTCCCCCTCCAACCCCACACCAAAATACCCCTCACTACGTCGCCTGTGCAACTGATCCATTTTGTTGTCATGGAAACAAAACTATTTTACCCCCATCATGCTGCGGTTTCTGCATCTCAAGTGTGCATCTCGTGTCCTCTGAAGCAGAACATTTCAGGGCTCTTTACAGGCAAAGTAATGATGCTATCCAGTTTCCTTTTCATTTTATACTTGTGCATCTATTACACTATTTAATATTACTATTTAAGGCATGTTAAAGTAATCGTTGACCCGAATATGAAATAAATGCTGAAAATTTCCTCCCCTTCAGGCCATCCAAAATATAGATTATTTTATTTCTTCATGGGAACAGATTTGGAGAAATGTAGCGTAACATCTCACCAGTGGAGCCTCTGCAGTGAATGGGTGCCGTCAGAATGAGAGTCCAAACAGCTGATAAAGACATCACAATAACCCACAAGTAATCCACTACTTAAGGTAAAAAATTTATAATCTATCTACAATATTGCTTTCTCCAGTGAAAAAGTTGTCTTGTCTGAATCCGGAGAGAAATGCGCACAGATCAAGCACCGTTTACAAGTCAAAACAGCCTAAAACAGCGCATTTTAATGTGAGAGGACAAAAGGAGTTGGACTTTTTCACTGGAGGAAGTGTTATTATGGATTATGGACTCATATTTTAGCTGGAAGTGATGGTTTGATGTTAAAATGCCTTAGGATTTGTTTCTTACAAACATGCAGTGGTGTGGATTACTTGTGATGTTTTTATCAGCTGTTTGGACTCTCATTCTGACGGCACCCATTCACTGCAGAGCATCTGTTGTTGAGCAAGTGATGCATTGCTACATTTCTCCAAACCTGATGAAGAAACAAACTCATCTACATCTTAGATGGACTGAGGATGAGTAAATTTTCATCAAATTAGCATTTTTGGCAAAGTTCTTTAAACACTACTTTGTACTGTTTACAATCTTGTATCTCATTCACTCTTACAATCTTTTGTTCTTTGTGAAATCTCTCCGCACACACTGTCCTAACTTACAGACAATGTACTTGATGTGTCCCATCTGAACGTCAAGCTGTCACATGACGACCCAGTGCTGACCCGGCAGAGTTTAAAAGTTCAGTCCAGCAACCAAAGAGAAACTACATCAGTCCTTCACGAATAGGGACGGTTCGAGAGCTCATGCTGTTATATTTGCACAGGTCTCCGTCTCATTGATTTCTTCAAGAGGTGATTAAAGGTTGTGAATGGTCTTTCGAACACTCAATCCTGAACAATCACCAGATAATGTGGATCGACCGAAAGGAATGGAAGAAACAAAACCAAATCTATACATAACATGGGCAAACTGAATATTAATAAATTCAGAAACTCAAATAAAATCTGACATTTAATGCATAATATTATGCTTATAAAACAAAAGCAAAATGTATTAAATTAGAAAATAATGTAAAGATTTCATTCATTTTAGTTTTAGATTGAATCACATTGTTATGTATATTGTGTACATTACAGATACTTTATTGTATTTTGTAAACACATCTACTAATATACTTTTTTTATGTTTAATATGCAAGGAACACTGAAAAAAAATAGTTTTTCAGGTAATCAAAAAAATATGGCAACAACTAAATTGGCTGACACTTGATTATATTCAAGTGAAAAATATAATTTGAATATTAAAAGACATTTATATGAGTTAGATGAAGTATGAATAGATCCTTGAGGTAACTTGCAGAAAACCAGCTACATGAACAGAAGTGTCTACAGCATTACACAGCAGTGGAAACAGCCTGAGGCTCAAACACACACGACAGGAGCTTTTCATGACCTCCACGCTCAACAAGCTCTATAATCTGCTGCATTTCTTTTAAACATGCCAAAAGAAAAGACTTCTGCTGCAAGTGCTGATGGCAAAACGTGATGTAACCAGCTGAAACCAGGTCAGAACACAGAGAGGAAAAATACTGGCCCCTCTTTACCTTTCATTTATGATTCCTTTCATCACATGCTTGGACATATAGATTTATACATGCAATATATGAGGAGACGGAGGCTGTCACATATCTTAGTGCAAGTACAAAAAATATATATTTTACATTTCCACCCTTAATGCAAAGAAAAAAAGGATTCAGTTGACTGAACATGCAACAGCGGGGCATGTTGTCACAATATAATATGGAGTTATTTGTCAAAATGGAGCAAACTGATATTAAACAGCTTATGGTTTTCAGTCAAATTTAAACAGTAAAACAATTATTATCTTGTAAAACAGAATGGAGAAAATGTTTAAACCATCGTTTTGACAAAGTATTGCAATAAATCAACTGTATCAATTATACACATAATTTATAGCCAATAATTTATTTTTTTAAATATCACAAAAAAACAATTCAACACATTTCTTAAATAAGTGTTTTAAACAAAAAAAAATCACTTCAACCCTAAAATGTTGTCCATAAAAAGTAACACCTAGCTCCGTTTTCCTCTATTTCTGTCATTTCAATGTGATAGCAGCAAATACCGATATTCATCCCATTATTGTCTGAAACATAAGCTGAAATATACATTTCTGTGACCTTCAAAGATCTACACGGATTCATCAACGTGCACTCAAATCACCATCTCTTTGAGCCA
The DNA here is from genome assembly GCA_027564155.1 of Gymnocypris eckloni scoliostomus. Taxonomy (NCBI): domain Eukaryota; kingdom Metazoa; phylum Chordata; class Actinopteri; order Cypriniformes; family Cyprinidae; genus Gymnocypris; species Gymnocypris eckloni. The sequence continues at coordinate 10,965,213 of CM050419.1, forward strand.
TATTTCCTGTCACATTCGTTTACGTCATAAAATGTCAAAGACAGATGGTTTTCCTTCCCCACAATAATGCAATATTACAGTACATTACTCTTTATAGCTGCCACATTTGGTCAAGGCAGATAAAGTTACAAGATCATTTTCAACAAGGCTTAGATGGATCCTAAAAGAGTTTTAGAGGTCTAGAAGTGTTAAACAGATAATACACTTGTGATAGAAACCACAGGGTGTGTTGTGCAGTGAACACACACTCACACACATTTCACTGTTGTTATAATTAAAAGCAACATCTCCCCCAGGAACCTGCATCAATGAGTTAATGAGCTTTACTGCTATTGAACCTGTGTGTGTGTGTGTGTGTGTGTGTGTGTCCACGTGTGTGTGTGTGTGTCTGTGTCTGTGTCTGTGTGTGTGTGTGTGTGTGTGTGTGTGTGTGTGTGTGTGTGTGTGTCTGTGTCTGTGTCTGTGTCTGTGTGTGTGTGCGTGCGTGCGTGCGTGCGTGCGTGCGTGCGTGCGTGTGTGTCTGTGTGTGTGTGTGGCTGTGTGTGTGTGTGTGTCCGCGTGCCTTTGTGTGTGACAGAGATATTCAAGAAAAATAAAAGTTAATTGTTTTTTTATTGTCTGAACACTTGACAATGTCTGTAATACTACATACAGAAATACAACACTAGCTGCAGATTAATATTTTATTTAAAGCAGTGTTATTAACCATAAACTAAGACTGTATTTTGAATTAAAAATTACTAATATAAACTGCATGTATATATATAAATATATACACATGCAGTTTATATTAGTAATTTTTAATTACAAGCAACAAGATTGTTAATATATACTGTTGTACGAGGCCACTGTGAATGCAGACATGAATACAGATCTGAGAATGTAAGGATGAATGAATTAAAGCATCTCATCTCTCGCAGTCATTCACCCATAAATTCTTCTTTTTCTCTCGTTCTTCACCAGAATATGAATCTGAAGACCTGTATCCACGTTCAGTTTTTTTCCTTGCTGACAAATCTCTTCTCCAGCCATCTCTCTCTCTCTCTCTCTCTCTCTCTCTCTCTCTCTCTCTCTCTCTCTCTCTCTCTCTCTCTCTCTCTCTCTCTCTCTCTCTCTCTCTCTCTCTCTCTCTCTCTCTCTCTCTCTCTCTCTCTCTCTCTCCCTCTCTCTCTCTCTCCTCTCTCTCTCTCTCTCTCTCTCTCTCTCTCTCTCTCTCTCTCTCTCTCTCTCTCTCTCTCTCTCTCTCTCTCTCTCTCTCTCTCTCTCTCTCTCTCTCGGAGCCCCAGGTGTGATCAGACTATCCATCATTCATTCCTCAGGCTGAATATCTGTCATCCCTCTCTCCCTGTCATCATTCTCTTCTCTGTTTCTCTTCCCGCGGAGAACACATCCTTTATCTGGACACGTGTGATTTAATGCCACACACACATGCACTCTCACACACCAGGCGCCATCTATCTATGCTTCAGTACGTCATTTTATTTCATTCAATAGAGATATCAAGTGAGATCTGAAAGTTGCCCTTATATTCGTAACAGAGATATCACATATAACACTATATCATAGATCATTCTGACAGAGAGAGGATACACTAGCAGCTCTCTTTCCGTCCTCGTTTCACACAACCTTTTCCTTTAGAAGTTATTCATCTGTTTCTTAACCAACTTTAAGACTTTCAATAAAGAGAAAGAGATTTTATTATTTATTTAGAGAATAAAGTGAACAAAAGAGACATGATGTGTAATATTTGTGCAATATAAAATATTTGCAAGTAAATAGTAGATAGGTTTTATTATTTTTATTTTAAGCATTTGATGTTTTTGTGCAGTGTTGTTTAAACAGGTTTTATTTTTACGCATTTTCTTTTCTTCAATTTCCTTATTTTTAGTGTAATACAAGAACTCAGATATTTGGGGATGGTCAGATTTGTAATGATTTTGAAAGTAATCACTCACCTAGGCTGAATTTATTTGAACAGTAATATAGTAATATTGTGAAATACATTTACAATACAAAATGCCTGTGTTGTATTTGAATGAATTGTAAACTCTGATTTATTCCAGTGATGCGCAACAGTATTTTCAGCATAACTTCTCCAGTCTTCAGTGTCACATGATCTTCAGAAATCACTCTGATATGCCGATTTACTGCTCAAGAAACATTCCTATTATTATCAATGGTGAAAACAGTTTAATATTTTTGTTAAAACCGTTTTTATCAGGATCCTTCAATGAATGGAACTTTCAAAAACAGCATTTATTTGAAATAGAAATATTTTGTAACATTATAAATGTCTTTGCTGTCACTTTTGATCAATTTATCTAAATAAACATATTATTTCTTAGAAAAATAGTTCCCCAAAGAGAGTGACAAGACACGGGTTTGTGATCTGCAACACATAGTCATAAATAAATGTCCCTTCAGAAACAATAAAGTACATGTTGCACCCCTGTCATCGTACTCCGCAGACACTGGTGATGCAGTGCAGTTATTATCATGTGCGGGAGGCATTGAGGAAAACAACCCTCGCTCACGTTCCAGAGACTCGTGTGGAAATGTGTTGAGTCACTGAGTGGTTCATTTGCTTTCGGCACTCTCTTTTAACTCTTAGGGCGTAATGCTCTTTTAATAGAGTTCTGATAAACTAACGTGCCGCTCTCTTTTCATCCCTCATAGTAAATGCCATGGCATCCTAATGATGACGGATACCAGTGCAGACTACAGCACTTAACATGCTCGTTTAAACCCCACGCATAAATTCTCCCGAGACCGGCTCTAATGATGGAGACACGCTTCTGTTGAAGATAAGGAGGTTAGTTACAGCAACTTTGTTTTGTAGTCCAAATTAATTGAGAGCTATGATGCTTCCAGCAAACCCTGAAGACACTGACATCGTGAAGCTGATTCGACTGCTCAGAAAACTGGAAACTAGTTTCTTTCCCTGACCTTGACAGCTTTTACATAACATAGACAGTGTGAATGCGAGAACCCCTCATTAACCACTGGATGGAGGAAGCAACGGGGTGCATGAGAGATAGATATATAACACAGAAAGAGTCAGAGGGAGGTGTTTTCCGACTGTCACGACTCTCCTCCATCAATTCAGATAATCAGTGGCCTGCATGCCGTCCCAAATCTTTCACTTCCCTTGAGTAATTCATTTCTTGCTGACGGGTCTCATTCGTTTAAAGCTGTGTGCGTGTGATGTTATCTTGTATAAAGGACGTATTTTTCTCTCGCCTGCCTCGCTGAAGAGAAGCCCTCAATCTTGTTGCTATCTTGAGGACAAAAATCTCTGTGATTAGAAACGTGAAAACTCCTCGGCTCCAGCATCCTCATCTCAAGCAGAGAGAGATTCGTCTCAACCTCATTTAATCCTTCAAGCTTTTAAAAGACATTTCACCAGAGTGGATGTGTGACGGATGACAAGATGATACAAAAGTGTTCGATTCAGGATTTCTGAGGCACAAAACCAAACAGCACAAAACAAACATACACAAAAGTTGAGCTCGGTAAGATTTTTTAAATGTTTTTGAAATAAGTCTCTTATGCTCATCAAGACTGCATTTATTTGATCAAAAATAATAACATATTATTAGAATTCAACTGTTTTCAATTTTGACAACAGACCGCTACATTCTATTCTATTCTATTCCTAGATTAAATCTTACAAACACAAATGTACATAGACTGCTACATTCTATTCTATTCTATTCCTAGATTAAATTTTACAAACACAAATGTACACAGACCGCTACATTCTATTATATTCTATTCCTAGATTAAATCTTATAAACACAAATGTACATGTACATAGACTGCTACATTCTATTCTATTCTATTCCTAGATTAAATCTTACAAACACAAATGTACATGTACACAGACCGCTACATTCTATTATATTCTATTCCTAGATTAAATCTTACAAACACAAATGTACATGTACACAGACCGCTACATTCCATTTCTATTCTATTCTAGATTAAATCTTACAAACACAAATGTACATGTACACAGACCGCTACATTCTATTCTATTCTATTCCTAGATTAAATCTTACAAACACAAATGTACATGTACACAGACAGCTACATTCTATTCTATTCTATTCCTAGATTAAATCTTACAAACACAAATGTACATGTACACAGACCGCTACATTCTATTCTATTCTATTCCTAGATTAAATCTTACAAACACAAATCACATGTACACAGACCGCTACATTCTATTCTATTCTATTCCTAGATTAAATCTTACAAACACAAATGTACAAGTACACAGACAGCTACATTCTATTCTATTCTATTCCTAGATTAAATCTTACAAACACAAATGTACATGCACACAGACAGCTACATTCTATTCTATTCTATTCTATTCCTAGATTAAATCTTACAAACACAAATGTACATGTACACAGACAGCTACACATTCTATTCTATACTATTCCTAGATTAAATCTTACAAACACAAATGTACATGTACACAGACCGCTACATTCTATTCTATTCTATTCCTAGATTAAATCTTACAAACACAAATGTGCATGTACACAGACCACTACATTCTATTCTATTCTATTCCTAGATTAAATCTTACAAACACAAATGTACATGTACACAGACTACATTCTAATCTATTCTATTCCTAGATTAAATCTTACAAACACAAATGTACATGTACACAGACCGCTACATTCTATTCTATTCTATTCCTAGATTAAATCTAAAACATAAATGTACATGTACACAGACCGCTACATTCTATTCTATTCTATTCCTAGATTAAATCTTACAAACACAAATGTACATGTACACAGACCGCTACATTCTATTCTATTCTATTCCTAGATTAAATCTTACAAACACAAATGTACATGGTACACAGACCGCTACATTCTATTCTATTCTATTCTAGATTAAATCTTACAAACACAAATGTACATGTACACAGACCGCTACATTCTATTCTATTCTATTCCTAGATTAAATCTTACAAACACAAATGTACATGTACACAGACAGCTACATTCTATTCTATTCTATTCCTAGATTAAATCTTACAAACACAAATGTACATGTACACAGACAGCTACATTCTATTCTATTCTATTCTATTCCTAGATTAAATCTTACAAACACAAATGTACATGTACACAGACAGCTACATTCTATTCTATTCTATTCCTAGATTAAATCTTACAAACACAAATGTACATGTACACAGACAGCTACATTCTATTCTAGTCTATTCCTAGATTAAATCTTACAAACACAAATGTACATGTACACAGACCACATACATTCTATTCTATTCTATTCCTAGATTAAATCTTACAAACACAAATGTACATGTACACAGACAGCTACATTCTATTCTATTCTATTCTATTCCTAGATTAAATCTTACAAACACAAATGTACAGGTACACAGACCGCTACATTCTATTCTATTCTATTCTATTCCTAGATTAAATCTTACAAACACAAATGTACATGTACACAGACCGCTACATTCTATTCTATTCTATTCCTAGATTAAATCTTACAAACACAAATGTACATGTACACAGACAGCTACATTCTATTCTATTCTATTCCTAGATTAAATCTTACAAACACAAATGTACATGTACACAGACCGCTACATTCTATTCTATTCTATTCCTAGATTAAATCTTACAAACACAAATGTACATGTACACAGACAGCTACATTCTATTCTTCTATTCTATTCTATTCCTAGATTAAATCTTACAAACACAAATGTACATGTACACAGACAGCTACATTCTATTCTATTCTATTCTATTCCTAGATTAAATCTTACAAACACAAATGTACATGTACACAGACAGCTACATTCTATTCTATACTATTCCTAGATTAAATCTTACAAACACAAATGTACATGTACACAGACCGCTACATTCTATTCTATTCTATTCCTAGATTAAATCTTACAAACACAAATGTGCATGTACACAGACCACTACATTCTAGTCTATTCTATTCCTAGATTAAATCTTACAAACACAAATGTACATGTACACAGACCGCTACATTCTATTCTATTCTATTCCTAGATTAAATCTTACAAACACAAATGTACATGTACACAGACCGCTACATTCTATTCTAGATTAAATCCACAAATGTACATCTACATTCTATTCTATTCTATTCCTAGATTAAATCTTACAAACACAAATGTACATGTACACAGACCGCTACATTCTATTCTATTCTATTCTATTCCTAGATTAAATCTTACAAACACAAATGTACATGTACACAGACAGCTACATTCTATTCTATTCTATTCCTAGATTAAATCTTACAAACACAAATGTGCATGTACACAGACCACTACATTCTAGTCTATTCTATTCCTAGATTAAATCTTACAAACACAAATGTACATGTACACAGACCGCTACATTCTATTCTATTCTATTCCTAGATTAAATGTACTTTCAAACATAAATGTACATGTACACAGACCGCTACATTCTATTCTATTCTATTCCTAGATTAAATCTTACAAACACAAATGTGCATGTACACAGACACGCTACATTCTATTCTATTCTATTCCTAGATTAAATCTTACAAACACAAAATGTACATGTACACAGACTACATTCTATTCTATTCTATTCCTAGATTAAATCTTACAAACACAAATGTACATGTACACAGACCGCTACATTCTATTCTATTCTATTCCTAGATTAAATCTTACAAACACAAATGTACAGGTACACAGACCGCTACATTCTATTCTATTCTATTCTATTCCTAGATTAAATCTTACAAACACAAATGTACATGTACACAGACCGCTACATTCTATTCTATTCTATTCCTAGATTAAATCTTACAAACACAAATGTACATGTACACAGACCGCTACATTCTATTCTATTCTATTCCTAGATTAAATCTTACAAACACAAATGTACATGTACATTCTATTCTATTCTATTCTATTCCTAGATTAAATCTTACAAACACAAATGTACATGTACACAGACAGCTACATTCTATTCTATTCTATTCTATTCCTAGATTAAATCTTACAAACACAAATGTACATGTACACAGACAGCTACATTCTATTCTATCTATTCCTAGATTAAATCTTACAAACACAAATGTACATGTACACAGACCGCTACATTCTATTCTATTCTATTCCTAGATTAAATCTTACAAACACAAATGTACATGTACACAGACCGCTACATTCTATTCTATTCTATTCCTAGATTAAATCTTACAAACACAAATGTACATGTACACAGACAGCTACATTCTATTCTATTCTATTCCTAGATTAAATCTTACAAACACAAATGTACATGTACACAGACCACTACATTCTATTCTATTCTATTCCTAGATTAAATCTACAAACACAAATGCATGTACACAGACCACTACATTCTAGTCTATTCTATTCCTAGATTAAATCTTACAAACACAAATGTACATGTACACAGACCGCTACATTCTATTCTATTCTATTCCTAGATTAAATCTTACAAACACAAATGTACATGTACACAGACCGCTACATTCTATTCTATTCTATTCCTAGATTAAATGTACTTTCAAACATAAATGTACATGTACACAGACCGCTACATTCTATTCTATTCTATTCCTAGATTAAATCTTACAAACACAAATGTACATGTACACAGACCGCTACATTCTATTCTATTCTATTCCTAGATTAAATCTTACAAACACAAATGTACATGTACACAGACAGCTACATTCTATTCTATTCTATTCCTAGATTAAATCTTACAAACACAAATGTACATGTACACAGACCGCTACATTCTATTCTATTCTATTCCTAGATTAAATCTTACAAACACAAATGTACATGTACACAGACCACTACATTCTATTCCATTCTATTCCTAGATTAAATCTTACAAACACAAATGTACATGTACACAGACCGCTACATTCTATTCTATTCTATTCCTAGATTAAATGTACTTTCAAACATAAATGTACATGTACACAGACGCTACATTCTATTCTATTCCTAGATTAAATCTTACAAACACAAATGTACATGTACACAGACCGCTACATTCTATTCTATTCTATTCCTAGATTAAATCTTACAAACACAAATGTACATGTACACAGACAGCTACATTCTATTCTATTCTATTCCTAGATTAAATCTTACAAACACAAATGTACATGTACACAGACCGCTACATTCTATTCTATTCTATTCCTAGATTAAATCTTACAAACACAAATGTACATGTACACAGACCGCTACATTCTATTCTATTCTATTCCTAGATTAAATCTTACAAACACAAATGTACATGTACACAGACAGCTACATTCTATTCTATTCTATTCCTAGATTAAATCTTACAAACACAAATGTACATGTACACAGACAGCTACATTCTATTCTATTCTATTCCTAGATTAAATCTTACAAACACAAATGTACATGTACACAGACAGCCGCTACTATTCTATTCTATTCTATTCCTAGATTAAATCTTACAAACACAAATGTACATGTACACAGACCGCTACATTCTATTCTATTCTATTCCTAGATTAAATCTACAAACACAAATGTACATGTACACAGACAGCTACATTCTATTCTATTCTATTCCTAGATTAAATCTTACAAACACAAATGTACATGTACACAGACCACTACATTCTATTCCATTCTATTCTATACCTAGATTAAATCTTACAAACACAAATGTACATGTACACAGACCACTACATTCTATTCCATTCTATTCTATTCCTAGATTAAATCTTACAAACACAAATGTACATGTACACAGACCGCTACATTCTATTCTATTCTATTCCTAGATTAAATCTACAAACACAAATGTACATGTACACAGACCGCTACATTCTATTCTATTCTATTCCTAGATTAAATCTTACAAACACAAATGTACATGTACACAGACGCTACATTCTATTCTATTCTATTCCTAGATTAAATCTACAAACACAAATGTACATGTACACAGACAGCTACATTCTATTCTATTCTATTCCTAGATTAAATCTTACAAACACAAATGTACATGTACACAGACAGCTACATTCTATTCTATTCTATTCCTAGATTAAATCTTACAAACACAAATGTACATGTACACAGACAGCTACATTCTATTCTATTCTATTCCTAGATTAAATCTTACAAACACAAATGTACATGTACACAGACCGCTACATTCTATTCTATTCTATTCCTAGATTAAATCTACAAACACAAATGTACATGTACACAGACCACTACATTCTATTCTATTCTATTCCTAGATTAAATCTTACAAACACAAATGTACATGTACACAGACCGCTACATTCTATTCTATTCTATTCCTAGATTAAATCTTACAAACACAAATGTACATGTACACAGACCGCTACATTCTATTCTATTCTATTCCTAGATTAAATGTACTTTCAAACATAAATGTACATGTACACAGACCGCTACATTCTATTCTATTCTATTCCTAGATTAAATCTTACAAACACAAATGTACAAAGCAGCACATTCTATTATGCTCTAAGCCTAAGGCCCCGTTTACATTAATGCATTTTAGAATGAAAACAATCCCTGATTCACTGCATTTCAGAAACGATCTCAGTTTACACTACACAGCCTAAAACGCATGTCACATGACCATTCATGCAGGTACAACCATAGATATGTATAGATAGATCCCTATTATTTAGATCAGGGGTGTCAAACTCAGTTCCTGGAGGGCCGCAGCCCTAAAGAGTTTTGTTCCAATCCTGCTCCTCTACTTTCAAATAAGCCTGAATGACTTGATTAACTGGATCAGGTGTGTTTAATTAGGGTTGCATCTAAACTCTGCAGGGCTCCGGGCCTCCAGGAACTGAGTTTAACGGCCCTGATTTAGATGACGGACGCGTCTGCGTGCCTGGAGCGCTCGAATGAGAAATCTAACCATACATATCTATGGGTAGGCCTACAATAATGCGCGTGATGTTATTGTTTACACGGTCGTCAAGGAGACGCAGAGCAAATGTGGACAGCCACGCCAACGTTTTCAAAAGTCTCCTACACTGAAACGCAACCACGGAGTTTTCAAACTAAAATGGGATCTGCAGCGTTTTCAAACGTGTCCGTTTTCTACCTCGAAAACACCGGAGTAGTGTAAACGATAGGCGTAACCATAGCAACGGTTATGCGTTAAAAAACAAATGTACGTACACAAACTACCACATTCTATTCTATTCTATTATATTCTAGTCTACTCAATTCTTAGCCTAAAATGTACTCAAAATCACAAATGTATATACCACCACATTCTATTCTACTCTCTTTCTATTCTATTCTATTCCTAGCCTAAAATGAACTCAGAAACACAAATACACAAACTGCCACATTCTATTCTACTCTCTTTCTATTCTATTCTATTCTATTATATCCCTAGCCTAAAATGAACTCAGAAACACAAATACACAAACTGCCACATTCTATTCTACTCTCTTTCTATTATATTCTATTATATTATATTCCAAGCCTAAAATGAACTCAGAAACACAAATACACAAACTGCCACATTCTATTCTACTCTCTTTCTATTCTATTCTATTCTATTCCTAGCCTAAAATGAACTCAGAAACACAAATACACAAACTGCCACATTCTATTCTACTCTCTTTCTATTCTATTCTATTCCAAGCCTAAAATGAACTCAGAAACACAAATACACAAACTGCCACATTCTATTCTTCTCTCTTTCTATTCTATTCTATTCTATTCCTAGCCTAAAATGAACTCAGAAACACAAATACACAAACTGACACATTCTGTTCTTCTCTCTTTCTATTCTATTCTATTCTATTATATTCCTAGCCTAAAATGAACTCAGAAACACAAATACACAAACTGCCACATTCCATTCTACTCTCTTTATATTCTATTCTATTCTATTCTATTCCAAGCCTAAAATGAACTCAGAAACACAACTACACAAACTGCCACATTCTATTCTAATCCTAAAATGTTCTCAAAAACACAAATGTACATATAAAGCAGCACATTCTATTATGTTCTCAGCCTAAAATGTACACAAACCCCTATTCTATTTTATTCTATTCCTGGCATAAATGTACTCAAAAACACAAATGCATATACACAAATGACCATATTCTATTACATTTCAATACTCTTCCTAATCCAACATATACTCAAAAACAAATGTACATACACAAACCACCACATTCCATTCTATTCTAAAATGTGCTCAAACACACACAACTAAATTCTGTTCTATTGTTAGTCACATAATGCCATGGATGTAAAGATACACACAAACATGCGAATGCACAAACACAAGCTCACACTAAACACTTCTCATCTCTGCTGACATCAGGGATTCAGGAGATATTGCTGCATCTGAACAGAGAGTCACATGTCAGGCCGAGAAAGCCGAGAAAACCTGCTGAATTAACCTCTTTAAAGTGCCCTGCAATTTGCCAGGTGCAGCGATTACTTGTTTCTATGGCAACCACGCAGGACAGTTTTCTATTATCGCAGAGGGATGAGAGGTTGGGGTAACCTAAGACCGCCTGCATCTCCTCTGTTTTTGTAATTGCGCTTTCTACGTAGTCAAAGAGACCCCCAAAAACTCATAATGAACCACAGGCGCTGCTGCTAAACATAATTTGTTTTTCAAGAAAACTGATTGGATTTCATGCCCTAAACTGAATAAGAAAGAACAGTCAAATGCATTCATAAACCAATTTACACACACACACAGATCTTTCTGCACTGCTGAAGGCTGTTCACGTGTTGTAAACTTAAATGTCACAGTAAGTTCGTGACCCCCTTATTTAAAACTTTCAGAACTGCTTGCACTTACAGGAACCACAAACTATTCAACCGAAAATTAAAGGTCAACAAACTGTTACATACCAGAACCCCAGAAACATTCTTATAAATGTCATAAAATGATGATATGTTTTATTAAAACGCTTTGAGAAGAAAGGTCAGAGAGGAGAAGCGTCGGAGGTAGACAATAAATGAACTAAACATAAGAAATAACATCTATTCTGGTTCACAAAGTGATGAAACAAACTGTTTAAAATGCATATGTATGCATGCAGCTCTTCATTTAAACAGGTCACTTTATGACAACTCTAATGCTATGTAAATATATATTAACTCTTTTAGCAGATTGTTTGTATGTGTATCTGGGAAATAATCTGAATTGCATTAATGTTTGAGAATGTGGTTTATGGGTTTGGTGTATATAGATGTAAAATTGTGTTTTGCAATTGGAAAAGACTGTAAAGCCCAAACAAATGGGGCAAATATGTCCACAAAATAGAGCATTTAGTCAAAAACAATGCATTTCTGCAAACATCTATTGACAGATACTCAAAATAATATCGCATTTGACAGCTGTAGATGACGTATATGGCTAAAATAACCTAAGGAGAACAATTCACAAACAACACACTTCTAACAAATGCTTCTATTGTGCATATTTCTATTGAGAAATAATAATTATAAACATATACAAAGCTGCTCTGCATGATTCGAGTCACACTTATTGTCTTATTTGATTAGAAATAGTGCAGCTTTTGTTTTAAGCTACAATGTTCCTTCATTTTACATTGTTTTGAATTTTATAAAAACAAATCCAGGTTTAAATTAGACTTTAAAGCCCAGTCATAGACGTTTGGACTATGCAAATGAAAATCTCTCTAATTAATTTGCACAATCTACTGCATGCCTTCTGATGTTTGATTTATAGCTCAAACTTTTTATTTTACCAAGTAAAAGGTCTTTTGATATAATTGCACAAATGTGGTTGTGGTTCATGTCTTTTTGTAGTGAAATCTTTAGATTTTTTAACTTTAGATTTGAACTTCAGACCAAGAATCAAAATATCATCTTATTGTACATTAATGGGAGATATAGAGTGGTGACTGGTATTTATATTAATTTTATGGAAGTAATACTGTGAAGATCTCATTGCTTTACATTACAAGCTATCAGAATGTAATCGTTTTGGCCAATAAAAATATCAGCATCTGCACCAATTTGCATACTTTTGCTCAATTTGGGCCTCTGGATGTTTTTCCTCCTCCATATTCTCACTATATACAAGCCATAGAAGCCAGAAGCATCAAATCTGATACTCGACACACGTGCAGTATTTGTCCTGCTGGTGTCACATCATCCGCTCCTCATCTAGAGGAGCTCTAACAGGACTCGAGGGCCAAACATGTGCCACAGACACACCTGCTGTCCGGTGAGTGTACAGCTGAGCTCTGCTGCCACCTAAAGACAGAACGCTTGACATTGTACAGCATCTGTAGGGTTGTGTGAGGCTGAGGGGGATTTTATAACACGCTTTCCTTACTAACTAATGCTATGACGTTTTTCAACATCGTCATCACGCGTGACGCTATCATCGCGTTAGAAATTCCACTGTCGCCCCCCCGCAGTGTCCCGTTATGTGCCATTGTGTTTTTATCTTTCATGAATGATTCTCCTCTCATCATACAACGTGTTGTGCTTCAACCTGTCAAGATATATAACTTTTGATTATTTGTGTGTGTTTATAAAGCTACAGTAGGTTTATGATCAAAGGATAAATGACGCACAATTAAGCACTATATGAAGCCCTAAATAGTAGGCCTCAAACTCTCACATGTTTGTCACGTTGTGGATGCCGTTGTGCTCTTCAATCAGCATCGAGCTCACTGTGAAAATGAGGAGCTGCGTAAACAAATATGAAATAGATGCAAAGCTGAACTGACAGTTCAGCGCGTACACACACACACACACACACACACACAGACACACACACACACACACACACACACACACACACACGCACACACACACACACACACACACACACACACACACACGCACACACACACACACACAGATACACACACACACACACACAGACATACACCTACGCACACACACATACACACACACACACACTACCACAGGCACACACACACACACATATACACATACACGCACAGACATACACACACACACACACACACACACACACACACAGAGATGAGAAGCACAGGGGGACTCTAAACTGAAACTGACAGCTCTGCTGAGAGAGAGACTAAGCTCTTCCATGAGTCATGGCAATCCTTGTATAATATTAAGCAGAAACTACATTTTTAAACTGACACAATAGCGAGACAATTACATAAGCATTTCAGCTGAAAACACAACATGCGTTTCTATGTGTAATAGGTTTTACTGGAACAGGCCGTGCTTCTTCACTGGGCCATTTCTATTGGTGTTTCTAAATAATGCTAATCTCAAGATTAAGGCATAGTTCACCCAAAAATTACAGTTCTGTCATTAACTCCCCTCATGTCGTTCCAAACCTGTAAGACTTTCGTTCATCTTCAGAACACAAATGAAGATATTTGTGATGCATTCTGAGATCTCTCGGACCCTTCATAGACAGCACGGATCCTAACACGATCAAACGTAGAAAGGACATCAGTAATAATCCATGTGGTTCAACTGTAATTTTACGAAGCTATGAGAATATGTGACATCAAAGAAATCAAAGCAAAGAACACTAAAATAACGACTTTATTCAACATTTCGTCTCCTCCGCGTCACCCTATAGCGCCATTTTGGAGAGTATCACATACATAAACCGCGTATGCACCGTGCACAGAAACATATTTACGTAGTTTACTCTTTGATCTGAACGTAAACAATGTATCTGCATACAAACATTGTTTACATATGTGATACTCTCCAAAATGGCGCTATAGAAGGAGAAGACGAAATGTTGAATAAAGTCGTTATTTTAGTTTTCTTTGCGCTCAAAAAGTATTCTCGTAGCTTTGTAAAAGTACAGTTGAACCACTGATATCACATGGATTATTTTAATGATCATCAAAAACATCTTAATGTGTGTTCTGAAGATGAACGAAGGTCTCGCGGGTTTGGAACGACATGAGGGTGAGTAATTAATGGCAGTATTTTGGGTGAACTATCCCTTCAAATTAAATCTTATATACAATTACATTTGACATTATGACATTAGAGTTTACTTTTTTTTATTTACTTTTGCCTAGTAAGTACATTAAATTAATTATTTACCAAACAAAAACATAAATGTATATGTTCGTTTATAATTATATTATAAAACAATATCAATATCTTTTTGTTGCATTTCCATTTGGCAGAATTTGCCCAATAATTATATGAACAAAGTAAAGGTTTTACTAATATTCCAAATATGGTTTAAACTTTTTAGAGTTTAATTTAATTTCATACAATATTCAATAAAACAGGAATCAGGGATTGATGCATTTGATTCACATATTTTGAATACTACATTATTGTAATTAACTAAAATAAAAATACAAACATGTGTTACATGAAAATGTTAATAAATAAACGTATTGTATTTATGCTAGTTGTGAAGGAACCATTTCATTTAGTTTAACGAATGAACAGAAATAAATATTGAAAAACAAACTAAAACTAAAATTAAAAACTAGACATATGTGAAAAACACACAAAGAAAATCAAACAGACTTGAACAAAAATTATATTGGAAAATATAAAAATAAAAACTATAATTGTATCTCAATGATACTAAAATCACACTGCTTTATGGAAATCATCTGTTTTACTAAATCACACATTATTAAGTCACATGCCCTCATTCTTTAAAAAATGCCTATATTTACAAAATATTTGTATTTGTGATCATCGCTTTCTGATAACATTTGAAAAAATCCATCTCATGCTAATATTCAGGAACTTAAGTAATTAAAATAAAACACTATTCTAAAATGAGGTGTTATGTTGAAGTGTTAACGGGGGTGTTGGTGGTGACACTTTATTTTCTTCAAAATTTTGACTTTTACAATTTTTTATTTTGGAAGGCACTTAAGGCTAAGTATATTCAATATTGTATATCAGAAATATTTAACCTGTATGCTTACTATTAGTGGGAGGGACATATTGATTCTAACGAGCATCTGATTGGACACAAATCTGTCAAGTGCAACATGAGTCATCGATGTTTTACTCCATTTTGCTTCAAGAGAAAGACTGAATTAATCTAGTTAAGAATTTAGAAATTATGAATAGACTATCTTCAAAGGTAACAGATTGAAAGCTGCAAAACTCTCATTTTGTTTTCCTGGGATCTTTAATGTGAGGAATATAAAATATAATATAAATGAACTAGAAACCCCTTCATCAACCTAAACGGATGCTGGTAGTATTTGGTCATTTTAGCCCCTTTCTGTTGGGCTATCTTCATGTTTTGTTTGTAAATGTAGGACCTTGCACATTTGCTAGCAATCTTTCCCTCACATCAGAGAGCTCAGGCCTTTCATGATGTGCAGTTCAGTGTGTTTCAGCGATTCCTAAAATAAGATGAAAATGGGTCGCTGGTTATTCCAGCGGCTAATTCTGCTGAGCGGAGGAGAAGAGGATAATCCCTCGCTATCCTGCTGAGAGAAAAGCCAATTTTACAGTGAAATGTGCACGGCACAGAGAGCATCTGCGGAGAGCTGATAAGACTCTCTCACTCACACACACACACACACACACACACACACACACACACACACACACACACACACACACACACACACACACACACACACACACACACACACACACACACACACACACACACACACACACACACACACACACACACACACACACACACACACACACACACACACAGACACACACACACACACACACACACACACACACACACACACACACACACAGACACACGCACACACACACACACACACACACACACACACAGACACACACACACACACACACACACACACACACACACACAGCACACACACACACACACACACACACACACACACACACACACACACACACACACACACACACACACACACACACACACAGACAGACAGACAGACAGACAGACAGACAGACACACACACACACACACACACACACACACACACACACACACACACACACACACACACACACACACACACACACACACACACACACACACACACACACACACACACACACACACACACACACACACACACACACACACACACACACACACACACACACACACACACACACACACACACACACACACACACACACACACACACACACACACACACACACAGACACAGAGACACTGAACACAGGCAGGGGATAAAAGCGAAGGATGACGAGGGTAAAGTTCAGAGGTCACTGGTAATGGTATATTAACACTAGTCATCGGTGGTGAGAGAGAGATGAAAGCCCAGAGATAAACTGCTCAGATGTTGCTCTTTCATTACTCAGGAGATATAATGGTGTTATCAATCATGGTTAATCAACTTTGCCTCAGATGTTTCTCAAAATGAAAAGTAAAATACACTCAAATGAGACAATCACTGACATACAGCAGGCTAAGGACATACGGAGAGGCAAAGAAACGCGACGCGTGACAAGAACGCAGATGACGTCTCGAGTGCGTCACACATTCCTGTGTGAAGTGGGCGTGTCTTTGATGTCACAAGCTTCTAGGTTTCCTGTCTTCTGATTGGCTACAGCATACGCCACCGTTACACCACTCTTCTATTGGATGATATGTCCCACTGACTCACTGCCATATGCTAATGTACATGTTTATGCTAATTACTCATGCAATCTTCCCACCAACACAACAGCTTGCATTTACATTTAATTTGCATGGAATTTTATTGGTTGGAAGTAGTGTTCAATCAATTGGATCATTTTTATTTAATTTTTAGGCCACAAAATTAAATAATAATATGATATGATAATATGATGATTCAAATCATCAGAAGGACAGACACTATAATTATGGGATGTATGCACACAAGGAATATATACAAACCTATAACATAAAAGTATACAACATATCTAATATTCTCGTGATTTTGTCTGTAACCATGAATAGTAATGAGATGAAAAACACTGAATGGGACGAGGACTCAATGATCAAATGTGGGCTGTGACTATTCATGGTTGCCATGCCGACACTAATTGTGCATGCTAGCATGAAGCCCATTGTAAATAGCTGGAGAGGATGTTAACGAGAGGGTTAGTTAATCGCTGTGGACAGCTATCATCGCACATTACAGCAGAGGCCTTTTTGTGCACATACCGTCAGAAGGGGAACATCTCCATTTTAGGTCAAGGACCTTCTCTGTAGTAATATACAATGATCTGTTAACTAACAAACAAACAAACAAAAACACTATTTGGCTATAAAATGTAGGGCATCAAAGACGTGCTTCCTGATGCAAACGATTTAGACTCGAAGATAAACCTCAATTTGGCCAAACTCTATATTAGAAAGGCATGCAAGCTTCATGAAGAAAGCAAATGCACTGAATAATATCATCAATATGGCCCTATGAAATACATTTGATTTTTTCCCAAGTTTTTTCTGTGATCATTTTTCTAATATTGATTCCTTTTTTCTTCATTTTTTCTATACTTTTCTAGTTTTAATGGTTAAATTAAATTGTATTCATCGAAAAGTATGTATAATTAATTGAAATCATGAAACTTACAATATTAAACAGCAATTTATTAAAACTTTAACAAAAATGCCATTTTTAAGGCTGAAATATGTTTTATTTTTTTCAAAACATTAATTTTTTTTATCAAATTCTAGTTTCCATTAAGTTTCTGGATTTCATTTAAAAATGAACAACCAAAAGCATCTCTAATAGATTGATTTTTTTTTTTAAATTGTATGAAAGCCCAACGACGCCACCCAGAGGTATCTTTATGTCTGTAACTTTAATGCTTGGATATAGCTGAACAGGTCAAGACATGCCCGGACAAGTGTCAGGAGGCAGTCTATATTTATGGGTGGAGCGATTGACTTGTTCATTGTGCCAGAAAAGGGACTACTGCATGTTTGTTTCTTCTGTGAGTGATTGATTAAAAAGTAAGTTATCCGTTTTACATTCTATGCTGGTCAAACTGAAATATCTTTTTTTCCATTCTGTTATCACCTGGAAACTTTACTAGTTCAAATAATGACTTGAATAGAGTGTATAATTCGCGTGAGTTACATGCTGACTAAGTCTATGCTAATTCAAATGTTTACACTCGTTTAATACTGCTTAACTGTACATTTTCCACTGCATAAGTTAGATACATAAGCTAAAATTGTACACCTGTATACGGTACATATTTAAATGATAAACACTTTGCCAAAGTAATGCAGCTATTTAAATGCAACTTGAATGTCTTTATTATCTTACATTTAGACTGTGATTTACTGTCACTGTGGCGGTGTATAATGTTCATTTCCTTATGCTAGACATATTATTGTGTATATTTCAAATGTTATATTGTATTCTGTTTTCTGTTCATTGTAGACCACACACGCCCACATGCACCCTCTATGGGCAAGTGCATGTAACCATTCAAACCTGCCAGGATAATTCAAATAAAATCCTTGAACTGGGACTTGCTCTCTTGCTCTCGTTTCTCTAACCGGAAACTCTCACCAACATTTCTACTAGTACCAACCGAACCCTTGGCATGGTCCTTCGAGCCATTTTTTTACTTCAGTAGAGATGGATTCTGATCCTGCCAGCACAGCAGAACCCACGGTCCGACCCCGCACACAAAGAGAGCGACATCTCCCAGCTCATCTAGAGGATTATGAAGTCCAGCTCCCTGCACAACTGCAATCAGCACCACCTCCAGCTGACACCTCTTCACAGAGACTTTCTAGACATTCCTCTAAGTCTATCTCATCTGGTACAGCCTCCAGAGCTACCTCCAAATCACGACACAGTGTCACAAGTCGATCTCCAAGACACGCTCTGTCTGACATCCAAGCAGCAGCGCTGGAGGAGAAATTAAAGGCTCTTGAACTAGAGGAACTACAACGTCAGATTGAAGAGGACGCTACGGCAGACAAGGAATGTCAGAGACTCGACCAAGCCAGAGAGGCACTCAAAGCCAGAGAAGCCTTGGCTAAACAGATTGATACACGACGTCGTCTCAAGAAAGCACAAAATGAGCTTGAAGTTGCCAAGTTAGTCACCTCGCTCCTTAAACAGGACAACAACAGCAAATCTGGATCACAGTGTAGCATCGCCAGTGATTTAGCTGAAGCACAACCTGGAGTAAGCCCACCTCCACAGAGAGCTGTTACTAGTGATATTTTAACATCATATGCCCAGGAAAGGCACAGACCTTCCTCGCCACAACCTGTGTTTCTTACCTCCGATGCATCAGTATTGGTTTCTCCAGCCCCACAAGTGATGCGATCTATATCCAGTGCCCAGGACTTTACTCCCGAGGTGCGCCATCCTAATGTAGTGACATGGTCATCGCCTCACGTGCAACAACTCAGTTGACCTCAGACTTTAGAACAGTTTTTACTGGTCCATCACCCATTTACCCAGCTACCGTTACAGTGCAGCCAACCGCTCCTGTCACAACGGTAACTTACCATCAGACACCTGCTGTCAGTGTGCTTCCCTTAGTGGCTTCACCTCCAGACCCTGCAACCTTAGAGGCTCCTGTACTTCCTCAGCCACGCCAAGTAATGTATCCTCACACTCAAGTAGCATTCCCGGCCCAACAACCAGTTCCAACTCATGCCCTTCCAGCACAATCAGCAATCTATGTACCTTTAGCCCAGCCACCCGGGCTAGAGATGTTAGCTGCTTCTGCTTATGGTATCCCAAAACCTGTCATACCATCCTTTGAAAGTGGACGTGAAAGTGACTTTGCACTGCTCAAAATGGCATTGGACAATCTGATGAATAATCAACAGCACTTAAGTGAACAGTACAAATATCAAGTGCTTCTAGGGCACTTAAAGCTTCCCAGTGCTATTCAGCTGGCATACATGCATGATCCTCGGCCGCATACAGCTGCACTACAAGCACTGCAAGATAAATATGGGCAGCCACGCCAACTAGTTCAATGTGAGTTAGGTGCCATATTGAATGCTCCCGCTGTAAAGTTTGGAGACGCCGAAGCTTTTGACGACTTCGCCTTATCCATCCATTCATTTGTAGGGATGCTTAGGACTCTAGAAGGCCCAAATGGCTATGAGTTAAGGTGTGGATCGCATGTTGATCGCCTTTTGAGCAAAATGCCACCGTCAGATCGTGACAGCTTTGTCGAGTACTGTTTTAGCCATGGCATTCTCCAGACTGGCACAGACCGTACCTACACCCTGCCAGATTTCTCTGCCTGGCTACAGCTGAAGTCTCAGGCTAAGCGTATTTCAAGCAGGGCAGCAGCACTCTACCAGAGTCAGGCAGCCAGGACAATCAAGAAGGATTCACACCCACCTTCTCGGCCTAAGGACAGATTCACTTCAATCCTTTACTCAACTAACAGTACCTCACCTGTTCAAGGACAAGCAAGAGTTCAGACTCCCAAGTTCCAACCATACTGTCCATACTGCAACAATAAGGACCATTTCCTAAACTCTTGCTCAAAATTTAAGCTTCTGACCACAGAGCAGATATTGAAGTGGATAACGGAAGGAAAACGGTGTTGGAAATGTGGAAGAGCACATCCAGCAGACAACTGTACTCTGAAGCGAGCATGCAGGACTTGCAAAGAACTGCATCTTACCATTCTCCATGAAGCAGCCCAGCAGACACAACAGAGTGTTTTTCTAGTTAATGTCCCCCCTACCCAGGTCTACTTAGATCACCCCAACCGATCTCCAAAGGTGATGCTGAAGGTAGTCAAGGTTTTACTCCAATACAGAGATAGAACCATGGAGACATTTGCAGTGTTAGATGATGGCTCCGAGCGTAGCATTGTATTACCACAGGCTGTTAAACAGTTAAACCTTATTGCAGTGCCTGAAACGCTCACCCTACGTACAATACGTCAGGATTTACTTCACTTAAACGGAGCATCTGTTTCCTTCTCGGTGTCCTCGTTAAACAGGCCAACTAGAAAGTTTGAGATTAGTCATGCCTTCACTGCCGAGAACTTGAGACTGTCTGAACACTCCTATCCCATAGCTGCTCTCCAGCGCAAATATGCCCATATCCGATCCTTGCCATTGCCACAGATTGAGCAAGCACAACCCTTGCTACTCATTGGGTCAGACATGCCTCATCTACTGGTGCCAGTCCAGCCCATACGAATGGGACCTCCTAATGCACCCATAGCTGTTCACACCAGACTCGGTTGGGCTCTTCAAGGCCCTACTGGGTATAGCCTACCTACCCCTTGTGACCAAAAATGTCTGAACATCACTGTAGACGGTCAGAATGCTGAGCTTCTCAAGAACGTTGAGCGACTTTGGCAGATTGACACCCTACCCTACATTAATGAAACAGCAGCCACTCGTTCTAAACAGGACCAACAGGCTCTCACACAACTCCAAACTCGCACTACTAGGGTAGAGGTTGACGGCATTCTACGATACGCCACTCCGTTGCTCAAACGACCAAATACTGTCTCCCTTAAGGCCCCAAAGGAAGCAGTACTGGCATCCCTTCGCAGCACTGAACGGAGACTTGCCAAGGACCCGAACCTGTCTGAAGCCTACTGCACTGAGATGGACAAACTAGAAGAGACTGGCTATGTGGCAGAAATCTCCCCTCAGGAAGCTGAGAAGTCAGCCGAATCCTGGTACATTCCACACCATATGGTGAGACACAATGGCAAACCCAGAATTGTGTTTAACTGTTCTTTTCAGTATCAAGGTCAATCATTAAATGAGCACCTCATTCCTGGTCCCATACTTGGTCCCTCTTTGCTTGGAGTTTTGCTTCGGTTCAGGCAGCACACCGTGGCCGTGAGCGCAGATGTGAAAGGTATGTTTCACCAGGTTCGCCTATTGCCAGATGACAAGCCGATCCTTCGCTTCCTGTGGAGAAACATGCAAAGAACTGATCAGCCAAAGATCTATGAGTGGCAGGTCCTGCCCTTCGGCACAACATGCAGTCCTTGTTGTGCTATATATGCACTGCAACAAGTAGCCAATGACAACGGTGAAATTGATCCTACGCTAGCCGAATCAGTCACCCAATCATTTTATGTAGACAATTGTCTTCAAAGTACACAATCGACCGAAAAGGCCAGATATCTTGTTGATGGCCTACGGCAATTACTGTTTACTGGAGGGTTCAATCTTCGTCAATGGGCTAGTAACAAACCTGAAACAATTGAACACCTTCCGACAGAAGCAAGGTCACAAAGCAGTGAGCTATGGTTATCCCAGAAGAGCCCAGATCTTTTGGAGGGCACACTTGGATTACGATGGAACTGTCTCTGTGATTCCTTAGGATACAGACCTCGCCAAGTGGAATGTCTCAAGCCAACTTTGAGAAATATCTACAAGGTATTAGCATCACAATATGACCCTCTTGGGTACATAATTCCGTTCACCACCCAGGCCAAGATACTCGTTCAGGACCTGTGGAAAATTCACCAGGGATGGGATGACCTCATCGAGTCTGACAGCCTACAAAACAGATGGCAAACTTGGGTACAGGAGCTGCCCAATTTGGATCAGCTAGAGATTCCCAGATGCTACACTCCATTTCAAGTGCATGAGGAAACGTTCTCCAGAGAACTGCACATCTTCTGTGATGCATCTGAAAGGGCATATGGCTCAGTATCATATCTACGCACAGAAGACAAGAATGGCCATATACACATTTCATTCGTGTTGGCTCGTTCACGTGTAGCACCCAGGAAGCAAATGTCCATGCCAAGACTTGAACTGAGTGCAGCACTTACTGGAGCGCAGATGGCCAAAGTTCTCCAAAGGGAGCTCACAGTCACCATCAGGCAAGTCATCCTATGGTCAGATTCCACCACCGTCCTCCGCTGGCTGTTGTCTGACTCCTGCAGGTATAAGGTCTTTGTAGGCACTCGAGTTGCTGAAATTCAGTCCCTCACAGATGTCAATTCCTGGAGGTATGTGGATTCAGGAAATAACGTAGCAGATGACCTAACCCGTGGAAAATCCTTAAAGGAGTTGACACAATTAGGCCGCTGGGCTAATGGACCAGACTTCTTGCAACAATCAGAAGCCTCCTGGCCAACCATGCCGGCTGCTGACCCTGAACCGGATACTGAATTAAAGAAATCCGCACTCTGCCTGCACTTGTGTACTAGTTTTAATGTACAACTCCCAGACGCAAATCAGTATAGTACATGGAAGGACTTGGTAAAGGCCACAGTGGCCTGCCTACATGGGGCGGCTCAGCCGTCCACCCAAACAGATGAAGCCGAACATTATTTTGAAGCAGAGCGGCTCCTTCTTCAACAAGCCCAAAGGGATTCATTTCCAGAGGAGGTCAAGGCGCTCTCATCAAACCGACCCTTACCATCTAATAGCCGGTTAATGTCCCTGTCTCCCGAATATGATAAAGATGCTGGAGTAATTAGGGTTGGAGGGAGACTACGTCATGCTGAACATATAGACCTTCATGCTCTACATCCCATAGTTCTCCACCCCCATCAGCAAATAACCAAACTCCTTATTAAGGAATATGATGACAATCTCCTTCACCCTGGGTCAGAACGAGTCCTTGCAGAGCTCCGACGTCGCTATTGGATTTTGAGAGGTAGAGCAGCCATCAAAACCCATCAACTTGCATGTATGGAATGTCAAAAGTGGCGGGCTCAACCCAAGATCCCTATGATGGCAGATCTCCCACCAGCTCGTCTTAGGCTTTACAAGCCCCCCTTCTATTCCACTGGAATGGACTGTTTTGGGCCATTCACAGTAAAAATAGGACGTCGAACTGAAAAGAGATGGGGAATAGTCTTCAAATGTATGACCACCCGATGCCTCCATCTGGATCTACTCGAGAGTTTGGACACGGACGCCTTCTTGATGTCTCTACGGAGATTTATTGCTAGAAGAGGCAAGCCCTTTGAGCTCTTCTCGGATAATGGCACCAACTTCACTGGAGGGAACAGAGAGATCAAAGATGCATATGAAGCTATGGCACCTCAACTCAAAGAGCTATTAGTTGAACAGAAAATCTCTTTCAGATTTATTCCTCCCAGCGCTCCACATTTTGGTGGTATTTGGGAGAGGGAAGTCAAATCAGTGAAACAAGCCTTGAAAGTCATCCTAAAGGAACAGACAGTCCCTGAAACTGTCCTCCGCACTGTTCTCATTGAAGTGGAGGGCATAATGAATGCCAAGCCTTTAGGCTATATATCATCCGATATTGCAGATCCAGACCCAATCACACCTAGTATCCTGCTCATGGGACGCCATGACTCCTCTCTCCCTCAAGTGATGTATGACTCCAGCCATCTTATAGGAACCAGGAGATGGAGACATAGTCAGGTACTTGCCGACCAGTTCTGGGCCAGATTTATTAATCTCTACCTGCCAGGTCTCCAAGAAAGACAAAAGTGGCAAAAGGACAACGACCAGCTCAGGGTCAACCAGGTAGTGCTCATCATGGACCCTCAACTTCCACGAGCCCTCTGGCTAGTGGGCAAGGTGACCCGGACCTTCCCTGGACCTGACGGACGGATAAGGACAGTTGCAGTTCAGGTTCAGGACCGAACTTATGTCAGACCGGTGGCTCGGCTAATCCCACTTCCCAAACTTGAGGATGATGATAATCCTGCCACTTAGGTAGGGCTTACTAACATGTTCAAATGTCCCGAGTGACATTTGGGGGCGGCTATGTATGAAAGCCCAACGACGCCACCCAGAGGTATCTTTATGTCTGTAACTTTAATGCTTGGATATAGCTGAACAGGTCAAGACATGCCCGGACAAGTGTCAGGAGGCAGTCTATATTTATGGGTGGAGCGATTGACTTGTTCATTGTGCCAGAAAAGGGACTACTGCATGTTTGTTTCTTCTGTGAGTGATTGATTAAAAAGTAAGTTATCCGTTTTACATTCTATGCTGGTCAAACTGGAATATCTCTTTTTCCATTCTGTTATCACCTGGAAACTTTACTAGTTCTAATAATAACTTGAATAGAGTGTATAATTCGTGAGTTACATGCTGACTAAGTCTATGCTAATCCAAATGTTTACACTCGCTTTAATACTGCCTAACTGTACATTTTCCACTGCATAATTTAGATACATAAGCTAAAATTGTACACTTGTATACATATTTAAATGATAAACACTTTGCCAAAGTAATGCAGCTATTTAAATGCAACTTGAATGTCTTTATTATCTTACATTTAGACTGTGATTTACTGTCACTGTGGCGGTGTATAATGTTCATTTCCTTATGCTAGACATATTATTGTGTATATTTCAAATGTTATATTGTATTCTGTTTTCTCTGTTCATTGTAGACCACACACACGCCCACATGCACCCTCTATGGGCAAGTGCATGTAACCATTCAAACCTGCCAGGATAATTCAAATAAAATCCTTGAACTAGGACTTGCTCTCTTGCTCTCGTTTCTCTAACCGGAAACTCTCACCACCATTTCTACTAGTACCAACCGAACCCTTGAGCGTCCCTTACGCTCGTACAAAATACTAATTTATTATTATTTACTTTTTATTTTCCAGAAATACGGTTTTGTTAATAATGTTTTAATTATAATTGTACTATTATTATTAGTACTATCATACTATTAATTCATATTTCTGTGACGTTTCTTCAAGTTAAACCGGACTTTTATTTTGACGGGTTGCTGTGAAGACCGTTAGGTTTCTGTTTGTGTATAACGTTATATGAAGATAGTTTTACTCAAATGAAACGGTCAAATGCTCGTGAAGTGACTCTCAGAGCAGTTCTAGAGATCATGTAGTATATAATTGACTGTTTTGATTTAAATGTGTGTTTGATTTATCCATCCAAGGTTAAGCAAATTCCGTGACATTCCACATTAAACAGTTTTATGACTGGATTCTGCGATTCCGTCCACGTTTTCCAGATCACGGAAATTATACAGCCCTACACTAAAAATAGCAGACAAAGCAAAAATAAATAAGCTAATTATAATTATATAATTAAATACTGAAAAGTATAAGTTAAATTTAAATAAAAATGGACCCAATATTGGTGTACCATGTATTTGTAGAGTATCACCAGGTCTAAACTGCTAACATCAAACTCTAATGCAAATCAACTGTGAGTTGAATCCCCTGCATTTTATGCAAGAAGCCCTATTAATGAGCTGCCGCATGTGTAAAGTGTTCCAAATCAATCAGTTCGCCTATATAGGCTGCAAATGGCAAAGTAGCTCACTGCTGTGGAACAGAGCTATAGAGTCAGAAACACACTCCATGATTCATGCTCGCACACACACACACAGCGACACTGAAATTATCTCTTTTTCTGCCCAGCAGGGAAACCACTTATTCATCCCCATGGCAACCACAAGAATGGAAAAACATGCCCGTGATGTCTAAAAGAGAAATGGCCTGTCAAAAGTCAGCCATCTCCTTGCACTGTCTCACATGGACAGGTTAATCTGGACAAACACGTAGCTGGAATCAGCATGCAAGCATGATTACAACACATTTGAGCTTGTATCAATGATGATACATACATGGGTTTGTATAAACCTCACACAGGACAAATAAACAACGCTCAAGTCAACATGAAACGTAAAATGCAACCCATTATATTTGTGCAATATGACGTATTTCTGAGGGATACTGAATATTAAAGAAGAGAAAAAATAATTAATCAGGAATTGATTGGCTATGGATGGATGGAGGGGTTGAAAAGAGAGAGATTTATTAATTAGATGAAAAAAAGTTGTGGTGAAGCAAGTTATTATATTTGATAATGTGTTTTTTTAGCACTGATGAATAACATAATAAGGGGCGGAGCCATTCATATCAGACATATTTTAGCATTAAAATGACATCGAAATGAACTGCAAACGAATGTGAGCACAATATGAAATGATATTAACTCCCATGCATTATTGCTAATAAAACACATAAGAGAGCTCTGCAGGGATTATGTATTTATGTCAACACGTACATTAACATCACCCTGGTTCCCTTGACAAAACGCCAATAGGATTTTTCCATTGGCTTATGGATTATTGCAGAAAATAAGCTCTGTAGCCAAACTGTGTATGATCACAGGTGGTGAGTAGTGAAGCTTCATGGGCAAAGAAGGTTATTATCTATAGTCAATAGTGTAATGATGTATGAAGCACAGAAGTCTCTTTCAAAGCAAGCAGGTTTCTGTTGGTCAGCGTGGTGCATTTGCATAAACATGATGTGAAATCTGCACTGGGAACACTTTCGTCCTCACACCAAATTCCCAATCACGCATGCATTCCTCCTGAAATTATTGGATTTCGCCAAACAGTGGTACATGTGACTGACTTACACATTTTGTTCATCATAATAACATTCATACCTGGTCACAACATTTATACATTTTGAAGCCTAAATACAATCATCAGAGTAAAAAGCTAGGCCTATACACCATGTTTGCACAACTTCAATTAAAATGATGGGTAATAATAGATTATGACTGAATTTTTACGACCCTGTCCTTGACGGACAATGTTAAAGTCTAACACAACGCTGTGCATATCCTCAGAAAACGGTATATCAGAAGCTTAAAATGATTTCAGCATGACATACATGATAATCAAGATCAAACATGTTTATAGAAGAGTATCTGAGCTGTAAAAACACAGCCCTTTTCTGGAAAAGTGGGCGGGGAGCAGCAGCTCATTTGCATTTAAAGAGACATGCATGAAAACAGCATGGCGTCTGTTTCCATTCAAAATAGGCATTTTCAAAATGATATAATGTGTGTTATGCGAGGTATTTTGAGCTGAAACTTCACAGACATATTCTGGGGACACCTGAGACTTGTATTACATATTGTAAAACGGAGCATAATAGGTCTCCTTTAAAATGTTCTTTACACTAAGAAAAAACAGGTTCTTTAAGATCTGTTCACTGAAAAGGGAACCTAAAATGGTTCTTCTGTGGCTTCACATCTCCGTTTGAAACTTCATTTTTAAGAGTGTAATGCAGAAAAATGCTATTTTAACAAGCAATGCGTCCAACTAGTGCATTTTTACAATCATCGATAATTCCAAAAGTAATTTGTGAACTGCCCCTAAATCCAGTAAACAGGATCAATTCTGATTTAATATTGACATCAAACATGCTCTAGGACAGCTGTGCCATATTATTTGAAGAAAACATCTGACGTAGAACATTATGACGATCATCTCTCTGTTTCGCACCTCCTCTCGCTGCATTTATCTTCCTCTGTCTCGGTCACCCTCCTCTGTTTGTCTGGGTGGTGATGGGGCAGAACAGTATTGACAGCCCCTCCACGGCCCACTGGTCAAGAGTGAGCGCTCGACGCCCCTCATCTTCCACCTCCAGGCTAGAGGACGGTTGTTATAGAAACAGACCAGCTGAGGTTAAAGAGTACATGTGCGATTCCTCCGGTGTTTCTCTCCGCAGGTTGGCCCACTGAAAAATATGAACCCTTATTCTGGCATCAACATTTACCCACACAGACAGGTGGGTTGCTAAGGTGTTCTGAGAGGCTGTTAGGGTGAATCCCATTTCTCTGTCTTACCCCTTCCCCTTCGTCTTACCCCTAGTCCTCGAAACCGAGTGATGAGCGCTAGGGGTGAAAACATACCCCTATGAAACGAGACGCCACTTGGTTACTGTTACATCATCATACATCGTCGCTAGCTGCTGCTACGTCACCCGAGGAGACAAGTATAGACCCCTTCAATGTTTGTAAACATCGGAAGCCTAGGTTGGGTGCGCGCGCAGCTTGGGGTCAGAAAAATGGCGCGGATAATAGACCGGCATATTGTGTCAAGGAGAAACAGACAAGCCTTATAGATAGATAAGATACTTTTTTATTATTATTTGTACCTTTCCATTTTTGTCTTAGGTGTCTGGCTTTGTTTTGTGTACACAAACAAGGAGGGCACAAATTCAGGACTACTGGAGTCAAGTTATGCCTCTCCTACAAAAAAGAATTGCACACATTGATTACAACACGATCTGCTGTTGTCATAGTGAAAACGCTAATGTAAAGCTAGTCTGCTATCTGCTAAGTCTGTAGCATGCCACAGGTCACAATTTATGCCAGATATCAAACTTCACCTAACTATTAAATCAGTCAACAGTTTACAGAAAACATTTGTTTACTTATCATGGCTTAACTCTACCGTTGTTGGCACAAAGTTGGCGCTAGCCTGCGGCTAACTACTAGCAGCTGGCTCGTCTGTAGCATGACACAGGTCCATGACATTTACAACACTATTAACTTGCATAGCTTAACGTACAGAAAACTGTTCATGCAATCCAGGCTTTCGAGTTTAAGCAAACAGAAAGGGATGATAAAGATGACTTTAACGCTTTCCTGATATGAAGTGAGCGCTACCAACACGAGCCTCTTTGATCGTAGTATTGTCCCAGTCTGCCCGTTAATAGCTTGCAGTCACAGATGTCGTCTATTTTTGAAACGGATGAGATCCTGCAGGAATCCTGAAAACTTGACTCCAGAACTGGTGCGATTTTCACAGTCCACGACGCAACAAGTAGGCATTTTGTCTAGGGCTGTAATGGTGGCTATGACAAGCCACCGGCGGTAGTCACACAACGGGTGTATTTAACTTTCTCATTTAAGGCTACTTTCCTATTTAACTGTATTATTTATTTGATATTTATTTTAGTGTTTTGCAGGCTGAGTGTTGACTGACATAAGTGCTAAAAATAAACACGTATGTTTGTTAATAGATGATTGAGCCTCATTTATTTATTTTTTGCGTTTCAGAATTATATATATATATATATCACAACACCGCGCCACCTGTAGTAGTTGGTCATTTCTGTCTTGCCCCTTCGTCTTACCCCTAGTCCTCGAAACCGAGTGATGAGCGCTAGGGGTGAAAACATACCCCTATGAAACGAGACGCCACTTGGTTACTGTTACATCATCATACATCGTCGCTAGCTGCTGCTACGTCACCCGAGGAGACAGTGTGTTTGATCACAAACTCTCCGTCTAAAAGTGTGTGTTTGATCACAAACTCTCCGTCTAAAAGTGTGTGTTTGATCACAAACTCTCCGTCTAAAAGTGTGTGTTTGATCACAAACTCTCCGTCTAAAAGTGTGTGTTTGATCGCAAACTCTCCGTCTAAAAGTGTGTGTTTGATCGCAAACTCTCCGTCTAAAAGTGTGTGTTTGATCGCAAACTCTCCGTCTAAAAGTGTGTGTTTGATCACAAACTCTCCGTCTAAAAGTGTGTGTTTGATCGCAAACTCTCCGTCTAAAAGTGTGTGTTTGATCACAAACTCTCCGTCTAAAAGTGTGTGTTTGATCACAAACTCTCCGTCTAAAAGTGTGTTTGATCACAAACTCTCCGTCTAAAAGTGTGTGTTTGATCACAAACTCTCCGTCTAAAAGTGTGTGTTTGATCACAAACTCTCCGTCTAAAAGTGTGTGTTTGATCACAAACTCTCCGTCTAAAAGTGTGTGTTTGATCACAAACTCTCCGTCTAAAAGTGTGTGTTTGATCACAAACTCTCCGTCTAAAAGCGTGTGTTTGTCGATTGCGTGGGTTTTAGTGATGTTTTCTCTATTCAGAGAAACGCGGGACTGTTGTGCAAATCAGTAATGTAACGTTAGCGTGGAAAAATAGCGATTTTTAAAAACGTTTCAATTAAGAACATGGTTGCAAATATATATGTAAGTTACAGGACTGTGTAGAGCACAAAACAAGACTGTCATAATTTTTAAATCAATTATTTAAGATGTAAATACTCTCTGGATGATCTGGATCAGTGTGTTCTGGGTACCCGTGGTTTCAAGTAAGATCACGAAAATGCTTGGTTTTAAGGGGTATCTACCCCTTCCCCTTACCCCTACCCCTCGACCAAAACCAGAATTAGCCCTTACTCTCACGTGAACGTGCTAAACTAAGGGGAAGGGGTAAGACAGAGAATCGGATTCACCCTTAGATTGCTTACTGCACATAAGACCCTTTATCTGTTAGTAAACATTGTGATGTTTTAATGTGGGCGGGGCTTAGCTGGAGGCAGAAAGTGTCCCCTGACCGCTTCACTAATGCTAGCTGTGAAGTTTGTTAGCTTGTTTTTTGATCAATTACTGGCATTTGTAAAGCCACTCACTGTCCGGGACCGCGACTGTTATTTGAAAAGGTTAACTTTAACAGACGAAACCAGATTGGCACGCTTTTATTCAAAGAATAGACGATCTGACAGGATTGCCTCCGGTTGAGGGACTCACATCTAACGTGTATAGTAGAGACAAACTCAACGTGTCTATCTAGTCATGAAGATGTATATATATCAATGTCAGCAAGCAACTATTTTTACAGATAACAGTTACATTATTCCAGCCACAAGTAATCACAACAATGTATAACGTTATACAATTACAGGTGATTAAGCATATCAATCGTCAGTTTGTTGTTTTATACACATGCACACACACACATATCATACACGACATATCTGTGAGATGCAAGAAATCTTCAGACACACCCATAATGAGAAAAGACAACACTTTATTGAAGATTTTAAGAAGCATCCATTATTCTCCATCATCACACTGCTGCTATGTGTACATACCGGTACAACCTATTTGCATTCTCTTGCACATCCGTGTTTTTTGTTTTATCTCGCTTATCCACAGTATATACGCATTTTATCTCATTGCAGGTATGCACTTTTCAAATTTTAATTATTTGTTCCTTTTTCATTCTCACCTATATTCATAATATATTCTCTTGTGTTATGTTTCATTGTTTTATTGCTGGTTATTTTTTTTTTCTATTTTATTATTATTATTTTTGCACTTTCCATTGGGACCTGTCCTGCTACTACTGATTATACCCTTGTGACAAATAATAAAGAACCTTGAACCTTGATCTTCAGACACACCCATAATGAGAAAGACAATACTTTGTGAAGATTTTAAGAAGTGTGCGCTTTTAAATTAAAAACTTTTAAATGATAGTTTTACTGAACATGAATTACTCCGTATAGCTATAATTGCATAATGCAGATTTATTTTTAATTTCTTTTCCAAACGATTCTCGGTGGAAACTGGAGATGCTGAAAAGTTAACTGGTTAAAGGTCTATTTAGATCCTTAGCCCTAAATATAATGACCACTAACAAAAAAGGGTAGCTACATTATACTGAAGTAAATGTGTTTTTACGTCACCCTCCATGTCCTAGTTACACAAAATGGATGTTAAGAGTGTGACACACACACACACACTCCCCGACTGCGACCGCCTGTGAGTCTCGCCAGATGATAAATGCCTTTGTGCTCCGCCGTTAAACATCTCTCTATTGTCTTTATGATTATGGCCGCACAGATAACAGCAATATTTCTGTTCATTGGCTTCCCTCTGCTTAGCGTCGGTGTGGTTATTAATATTGTCAGGATGGCTGATAGCGACCCCACAGCTATTTATCAAAGCAAAAACTCACTAATCATATGCACACACGACCTGAGCATTAATATCACTACAAACTGACAGCAGAGGAAAGCCCAACGCAGAGAGATCTTCAGCTGACCTTGAGACTGCATCTCTGCGTTTATCTCTGTGAGACTGCAGAGCTGGGTGCAAACCACACGTACTGCTGGCACTTAAAGTGATGATTATTTTCTAAATGCATGAGTTTAATGTGAACAATTCATCTATGCATGTGATTCATTTGTACATTTAGTTTTGATCTCATTATTCATATACCGTACAACTCCAACTCCAATCATTTTGTCCATTTAAACTCCGCCCCTTTATTAAAATGTACTGCAAACTCACAATTCAGATCTGCCTGCATCCAATCAACAACTAATGCAAAGAACCAAAGCCCCACCCTAAAGTTTTTGCTTTTTATATATACTGGGATGCATGTAAGCTTGTTTCTGCCACACAATGAAAAAATTGTAATTGCAATTTACATTCTCACAATTCAGAATTTTCTTAGAATATAATGTCTTTATCATCACTATATGCATGTACAATGAAATTAGAAGAGCCAACTCCATTTCAGTGTAGTCAAACATAGTTAAACAGTGCAACAAACAGTGTAAAAAAAAATATATATATAACAATATAACGTAACCAAACATATGGAGGCAAGGTTCACAGTCTTGGGGAGAATGTACATATGTAAATACAAATATAAATACAGTACTATATAAATATATATGAAAGAATATTGAACACTGTATATATATATATTGCACATTGTATGATATTGCACATAAAGTGACAGCATCTTGCAATTCTGATATAATTACAAGAAAACACTTTTTTTAGATACTGCAATCAACATTGCAATAAATAAGGTCAGAATTATGACATGAATTGTAACAATTACCTTTTAATTTTTTATTCCATGGCAGAAAAAAATTGTGAAATTTACATTCAAAAATGTTAGAAGACAAATCAGAATAGCTTGATGTAAACTAAAAAAAAAGTCAGAAATTTGATAAATTGTGATATATATATATATATATATCTTCCATCCCCTTCATATACTTCAGTTCATCGTAACTGCTGGAAGATAAAAACAGCTTAAAGCAGCCCAAGCAGGTCTGGTGTTTAGTTTGTTTCCAGATCTACAAACTCCATCAATCAATCCATCCGCTATGACAGGTAGGTTAGCCATGTTTGGCTAATTTGTTAAAGCTAATCATCTATTTAATTAGTGGCAGGTACACAGGACGAGCAACCAGATCCTAATTACCTGTTCACAGATACATGATACGGCTGTAGTACATCAGAGTCAAATGTCTCTACAGAATTAACTAGAGTTTTATATTTAAAAAAAATAAAAAAATATTGCCCAGACAAGTGTCCCTTCAGTGATGCCAGAATATTACTCGCAAGGCCGTATGATGAAATCAACGAAATTTACAGTATCAGGCGTAATTTCATGAAATTTGGCAATTTTTTTATGAATAAATCAAAAGTAAGGCTATACACTTCAAGATTCAAGACTCAAGATTTGTATTCGTCACATACACAATCATACAGAATATAACCGGCAGTGAAATGTAAGACATTTGTAGTCATAAAGCTGATTTCTCTCTCCGTTCACCTCCGAAAGCCCACAGATTCAAGCCCTGATTGCTCAGGTACAGAAAGAAACACGGCTGTTTAAATCCACTACATACTGAAGCATGGAAACAAACTCAAAGGTCTTCACTGCAACCCGCCAAAATAAAGTTTGGTTTAAACTTTAGGAAATTATGACAGAAATATAATATTGTGCTCTGGAATATTGTCAATATAGCAACAACTTAACAACTTTTTACTTTTGAAGAAATATCACACAATATCATCATTTTCCATGCTTTAATTTTACTCGTGCAGCACTTTTTTTGCCAAAAATTTAAGGAATTGTTCAAATTAAATGTCAAAATTAAATCTTAAATTGAGAAAATATTCTTAATTAATAGGCTATTAAACATGTAAAGTGGAAAAAAGTGGAGTTATTAAAGTTTTTAAACAGTGACTAAACCTATGCGATTTCATTTGTATGTAAAGATTTACTCTTTGCGAATCACTTAAACACAAAAACACATCGCACAATGCCTTCACATCTGCAGAACTAATGTTTATATCTAGGGCTGGGAATATGAGTATGGGCATTAATGCATGTATAGACAAGGAATTATGAATGTTATCACTGCTTTTTTTAAATAAGTCCAGTGTTGCATTCCTAATGCTGCCCTTTCCTAAAATGTTCCAAGGACTCGCATCAAGTAAAGATCATAGCATGACTTTTGGCAACAAGAAAAAAGGGAGGAAAAGCAAGACTAAAAATAGAA
Source organism: Gymnocypris eckloni scoliostomus (assembly GCA_027564155.1). NCBI lineage: Eukaryota > Metazoa > Chordata > Actinopteri > Cypriniformes > Cyprinidae > Gymnocypris > Gymnocypris eckloni. The sequence goes on from CM050419.1 coordinate 11,001,092, forward strand.
ATGAATCATCTAGTCATTGTGGTGTCAAGACCGCCTTAGGGAGAAGAACCCCTCCAATCTGATTCTCCGCCCTTGTACGGCTTACGTCAAACTATATCTCAGTCAAAATACACACATCCAGCGTTCATCAACTGCAGTTTCCAGTGCCCTTGAATAGAGGACATTCCCCATTTACACACAAACACATGAGTCTTCCCTCATAACCTCTACAACACTTTATCAGCTTCAACTGCTGTTTAACAGCTGCACGTAATGCACCGAGGCTGGAATTAACCTTCTGTTATCAGGCCGATCTCTCTCTCATTCGTCTCTGAAAGCCCTGGCCACCCACAGATTCAAGCCCTGATTGCTCAGGTATTGACCATGTGTGAATGAGAGCGAGCTGTAGGTGACGTACATTCAAGGTCACGTAACAATGCGTGTCCATCAGCAGCGTGCATGCTGGGACAGAGTGACGTGACAGGTTGCTTACATGCAAAAACGTAATTACAAAGCACTGACACATAATACTTGATATACAGCCATCTACTTCAACAAGTGCTGTGAAATTTGATGCGTTGTAGATATTGGATTGTCTACTAAACGACACCCAACGACACAATCGATTCACGTTCACATCACGTATGGTGATATCTCTGTAAAAGATCATAAATCCATTGGCATTCATTTCATGCATAATGAGCGTTGAACAGCAGCGGTTTTGGTGTCACAGTCGAATGTTTGACTTTCAGGTGCTGCAGACATTGAAAGACACCAGGGACACTCATTGACATGCTGGCGACTGCTTGTGCATGCAAAACAAGGGTGACAATAGGCCGTGCACCGATGCATGAAGACCCGTGTGCGTGCGTGCATGAGACTGTGAGCCGCTCCATGTCAAACTACATCCCAAAAACAGGGGGGAAAATATAGAAAACAGTAAAGAACATCAGAAAATAATAATGCATCTTAACTGGGAGAAATGAGAATATCAATCAGATTGTCACATAGAGTGAGACTACAAAGATGATATGATATTTGCACATGCAAAACAGGTTACTAGAGTGATGCTGGGGGTAAAACACGGCCTAAACTGGCTTGGTTGATTTAGGAGGAGTTTAGAAACTGATTTAGCCAGCTTAAACCAGATAAGACCAACAGGCTTGCATAAGTTTGTTTCTAAAACCATTTGTGGTTTTAGTGCATTATGTATTTGCTCGGGTATCGATGCTCACAGGCCCAAGCCTGATACTAGCATGAACATCTAGACATGATGGAGATTTCACAAACATGGAGCTCGACAAACACATCTCAAAGCACGATGGGCGCAGATCAAGAAACTGCAATGCGCTGATGTGGTGAACCGAGGATCAACACCACTTTTTCATGCATAACCTGAATGCACTGTAAGTCGCTTTGGATAAAAGCGTCTGCTAAATGCATAAATGCTTCCCAACCGTGACATTGCACCAAAGGAAAAACACCACAGATAGAAGTATTTGCATTCACGTCATAAGGAAAACATCGAAGGGCCACCTCGAAGCAAAGCAAGCCTGAGTTTAGCTCATAAACTGCAGTGAAGTCTTGAAGTTTGGGCATTAACATGGAGACATAATGCCCTCTGCTGGGTGTGCACTGATATCACAATAATCATTTAGCTCAAATTACACTTTTCCTCTCAACACAGTATGACATCATAATGTTAGTAATATTACATAAGACTATAGTTTAGATTCAGTCTGTATACATGATACAACACATTTCCATTGGTCACTACAGTTCTCAATCTGCCGCTGTTGCAAACTAAATATAAAATATTGGAATTTTAAATGAGCTTCCAGTTATACATTTACTACTTTTATGCACAATTCTTTAGTAAGTTTTATGTGTAATCTTTGAAGGATTCACTATGGTTTTTAAACTATATTGTGTCAAAAGCATCGAGTATAAAGTTAGTGGCTGTCATTATAATTGTTGTCTTTAACAACAGAAGCATTATCCCACCGTTTAAAGCTGTGGATTTGCAAGGCCTGTTCAACTGCAAGAATATTCATCAATAATTAAAAAAAGCCACAATCCACAAATGAATTAGCGCATTTGACAAGTATGATGCCTCGATTACTGCATTAAAAATTACACCACCGCATACATTTGATTTTCAAGACTCTTTATTGAATTTGTGAAATATTCATCTCAACAGATGACAGACAGTAAAAACATAAGGAAATAATGAGTGCTTGTTGAAGCCTTGAACGGGTAAATATGAAGCATATTTACATTTCATCTAAAACAGCACTTTAGATTAAGAGACATGTTGCTGTGATAAAGAAAATATGATTTAAAACAAAATTCAGTCAAATCTAATTTCTCCTAATGAAAACTCGACATGCCTCTTTAACCACTTAAAGCAACGTATAAAAAGAAACAAGGATAACACACTTTTTGTCTTGTTACGTTTGAGCAAGTGACAAAAACTGGATAATCTAGCAGATTGAAAACAGGTTCTTTAATGGAAAAAAACAACATTATGACTAAAACTTCTGACATTGTCCAAACCTTCATAAGTTCACTTATAGGTCTCAAACAGTTTTATAATAATACAGTACAATAATACCGATAATCAGCCCCTTGATTACGCTCAAAACACAATCGGTGTAGATCCTGCAGACTGTCAGCGCTCAAGGAATGAAGATACGCTATTAAAGATGTCAATAATTATACAAGCGCTTCCAGCTAACTGCTTAAGCTGAATAGATTTAAAAAATGACCTTTATAAAGCTGCAGATGAGATCTTAAATCATACCAGCAATCATAAGTGTGTGTATGGCACATAAACACCATGTTTGTTCAGAGAAAGAAAAAAGCCTTTTCATGGTGAGTTTAGGGGAAAGTGTGGCAAAGCTTTTGTGCAGCTTTTGATACAAGTAGTCGTCTGAGAATGCATTTTCCAGGTTTCTTGGTTTCGGGGAAAATCTACCGTTCTTTGCTCTTAAGAAGCGTTCTCGCTTTTTGCTTGTTTGGAAGCCGGCTCTTCGTTATCTTTGACCGTTAGACTCCAGAGGTCTCTTCTTTTGACTGGCTTGTTCTGTTGAAGGAGAAAACACATTTATGATTTCATACGACTAAAGCCAAAAGCATTTACTCCGGCATCTGAATATATCACGTGTTTGATGAAACTAAAAAAAACGCCTAACTAACCTCTCAGCCTCAATAAAATCTTAAATTAGAAATGCATGTACAAAGACAGTTTTATGTCACGGTCATAGTAAGAACAAGAAAGTACATTTGCTTTGCTGCAATTATAATTTAAAAATAATAATAATACAAAAGGCTATGCAACAAATTCGTAGCTCATAATATTCGGTTTAGTTTTGTGTTTAGGAAAACTATGAACACAACATCTGTCTTAAGCATATTATTTAATTATACTTCTAAATGTATTAATTGACATGTATTACCAGGTATAAGAAGTTTAATAAATAAATTAAAACAAAATCATTATACCTATTATATTATTGTTTTACTAAATTAAATACAAAATGCCTTTTCAAAGTTGGAAATAAAACTGATTATTGGAGCACGTTTTATAAGAAAATACTAATTTGGTATTTCAACTTCAAAGTCACATTTAATTCAACATACTTGCTTTTTTTGTAACTATATGCGAGATTTAAGGTAACACTTTAAAGTACGAAGTCTCACTATTAACTACACTCACATCTGCATCACATTGATGACTGGCTCACTAAGTCATGTCTCTACCTAAACATCAAAAAACAGTCTGTATGGCGTTTACCAAACAAAATATGAACGTGTCACATTCTAACGTGTTCCTGAGAGGACAGGAGCTTGATATTGTTAATGATTTCAAGTATCTAGGAGTCACATATGACTCCATCCTAACATTTAAACGTCATGCAAAAAAGGTGGCAAACAAAGTTAAATTCAATTTGCAGAATTTTAAACAAGTTAGACCAGCAAACTCAGGGGCGCGCCCACTGGTGGGGAATAGAGAAGTGAGGTAGCGAACAAGCGAGGAAATGTTCCTTTTATGCCTTATATGGTAACGTGAGATCAAATCTTCCGGAATCTGGAGCAAGACCACCACTAGACTAGAGAGTGACTGCGTGTGGTGTGTGTGTGTGTGTGTGTGTGTGTGTGTGTGTGTGTGTGTGTTGATACACGTCATCTCAGTTTCATTTTGTATTCATGGTTACAATGATGAAATGTTTAACCTTTGAGCGGTATCCGGTTTGGTCCCATTTGTATTTCTGTGCTCCCTGAGAGCACGGTCCCAGATATGGGATTTAGAATGTTCAGTGAGGTGACATAACTGCCAGATTCAAATTGTGCTTTCGCAGCCAGAGGAGCAGCTCCGCAGCTGTCATATATCACAACTATGCATTGTTTTCAACCTAATAATGTTTATTTTAGGTTTCAGCCATTTAAATACACATAAGCACTAGTAAAACAATACATTTGTAAAATACACTGATGTCTGTGGAAGCAGCAATAACAATCTATTCAAATATAATTTGGCGTGTTGTTATAATTTCAGACAAACATAGTGGAAGTAACTATAAAGTTTACTCTATTCTTCTCGGAGTTCACCGCCACTTTCTTGCATGTATTTCGGGAGGAAAACTGATGACAGACAGGACTCTCTGAACTGAGTCGCAAAGGTGCCCATCTCAATGCTATAGATCAAGAATATTTATAAAGGTTTTAAATAAACACACACTCACTTACACATTTTTGAGAATCGGAATATCAGATAGTTGATGACATGGTAAGCAAGTTTGTGAATATTTTGAACTAAAAAGGAAAAATTAAGCCGATCTGTCATACAGTGTTATTGTGGCTGCGGTGTGTCACGTGACAAATATGACCCGTCGCCATGGAAACATTAAGCGGGAATGTTATAAAAGTTATTATGACACAGCTGCACTTTTATTTTCTCTATTTTTTTTTATTTAATGCAAGTTATTATGACACAGCTGCACTTTTATTTTCTTTATTTTTGAACTTTCTGTTATTTGATGTATATAGTTTGTATTTTAGATACAACTTGTTACTCTGATACTACTTGTTAGTTCAATAAATTGGAACATGTTAAGCTTGTTGCGCATTTCATTAGCATTGTGCTGGGGTGATGGGGGCAGGTGGGGCTTTAAAATCCCCCCTTGTCTAAAGTGTGGAATGACCAAAAAAGTTTGAGAACCACTGGGTTAGACCATTTCTGGATACCAAAGCTGCCAAGCTGTTCTTATATACTATGATCTTTTCACATATTGAGTATTGTTTTATAAATTGGTCATTAACTAGCACAACTACTCTTAAAAGTATTGAATCTTTATTTAAGAAAGCCATACAAACTTTTGATAAAAAGGCATTGTCATTCCACCATTGTGATATCTTAGAGACGACATTTTAAGCTTTGATAATTTTAAACGTCTCAAGTATGCTTGTTTGGTATATAAAGTGTTACATAATCTTGCCCCCCCTCCGCTGCATGGCTTTTTCCAAAGACTTGAAAGCGGAGGTAGTACTGTAAATGGGGACTGTGTGATACCATTTAGGCGCACCACTTTTGGACAAAACGTATTGTCAATAATAGGCGGTAAACGCTGGAATAGTTTGCTCCTCCCAGTAAGAGAGTGTCCTACATTCAACACTTTTAAAACTCACTTAAAACAGTGGCTTCTAGAAAACCAGAGCTGGATTCATTTTTAACGGTCACACATTTATCATCCACACACTTTTATTGTTAAAGTTGAATGCAGTATAGAGGTGGATGAACAATGTCTTTTCCATCATTGTTGCAATTTTTGTTTTATTTTGTTGTCAATGTATATGTCACCATTATGTGTACCTTCTCATTTATAGTGTATTATTGTTGGCTGTCCTTATGTTAGTTTTATGTTACCTGCCTAGGGACTGCGGATGAAAAGTAGTTATTGTTACTAATTCTGGCATATTTACATGGTGTATTTTTATACAGCAATGTTCATGAATATGCATGGTCCCTATTAAATAAACCAATAAAATAAAAAAAATTACTAGTTTAACTGAGTACTAGCATATTGGCTGTTTATTAGTACTTACTAAGAACATATTAATGCCTTATTCTGCATGAGCATGTTTTAGATCTCTTTATCGTACCCCATACCTACACTTAACTACTAATAAGCAGCAAACTAGGATTTTGAGGCAATTTGTAGTTAAGTGAGAACTAAAGTCCAACAAAATAACTAGTAATTTCAGAGTGAAAGCTGTTTCTACAGCATTTCTTTCAGAGTATGTGACATCAATCGAGGAGAAAAGGACTCCAGAATGTCCCTTTTACCTTCATCTCCCTCGTCATCACTATCAAACTTGGTCTTCTTCCCCTTGAACTGAGTCTGTTCTCTTCCTCCTCGGTCTCTGCGTCCTCCCCTGCCTCTTCCACGACCCCGGTGACCTCCTGCATAAGAGCAATGTGTTAAACTGTGAGGTTCAGACACCTGCGTGTGGTCATGGTGTGCTCTGAATTACCTCTGAATCCTTTACGTTTGTTCATGGACTCCTGCTGATCTTCGATGATTTTCTTCAGCATCTCCATTTCCACGTCTCCCTCGAGTACCTCCCACTGAATAAGCTGCTCTTTAACCTTAGGATCTTCTCCTCCTTCAGCCTCTCTGAACTTCTGCAGCGCCTCCTGGGCGTTGGAGTGGAACAGGATGGTGCCCTGAGGAGGTATCGATCACAGAAATGTTTCTTTTTTTTGTATAATATCTTTTTATTGTTTTGAAGACATCGTTAAAGTATAACTCATTGCCAATAAAGACTGGATTTTTTTAAAAAGACAGTAGACATTCATAATTAGAGATCGACCGATATATCGGTTTACCGATATTTAAGCATTTTACCATAATCGGATATCGGTTTTGAAAAAAAACGATAACCGATATATTATTATAATTTTTTTGTCACATACACAATTATACGGAGTATAACCAGCAGTGAAATGTGTTCTCTGCATTTGACCCATCCAAGTGCACACACACCTGGAGCAGTGGACACACACACACACAGACCGTATATACACACACACATACTTGGAGCAGTGGACACACACACACACACACACACACACACACTTGGAGCAGTGGACACACACACACACACTTGGAGCAGTGGACACACACACACACACACACACTTGGAGCAGTGGACACAGACACGCACACCTGGAGCAGTGGACACACACACACACACACACCTGGAGCAGTGGACACACACACACACACACACACCTGGAGCAGTGGACACACACACACACACACACACCTGGAGCAGTGGACACACACACACACACACACACACACACACACACACTTGGAGCAGTGGACACACACACACACTTGGAGCAGTGGACACACACACACTTGGAGCAGTGGACACACACACACACACACACACACACACACTTGGAGCAGTGGACGACACACCTGGAGCAGTGGACGACGCACGCACACTTGGAGCAGTGGACACACACACACACACACTTGGAGCAGTGGACGCACACACACACACTTGGAGCAGTGGACACACACACACACACACACACTTGGAGCAGTGGACGCACGCACGCACACACGTGAATTATTCTTCACTTGTTATTAAACAGCGTTTAAACCTAAAACTGTAGTTTAAAATGAAGTTGATATGACTTCTGTCCTTTATTTTCTCCATTTGAAAACATTAGACATTATTTTGCTTATTGTTAATATCAGTGTTGCTGATGATGCTTTTCATAAACAAAATGTTTTTATTGTTGTAATTTGAAGATTAAATTTTACATGAAAATTTAAATTTTCAACAGTTTTTTGTTGTTGTTAAGACGACTGAAAGTGAAGAATGAACTTATTTACCTTACTTTACTCACTTTAATAACAGTAAATAAATATCGGTTCTGCATATCAGTTATCGGGTACATAAACGTACAAATAATCGGTATCGGTTATAATAAAATCAATATCGGTCGATCACTAATCATAATGGTTAAATGTTGTTCTTTTGAACTTTATATTCATCAAAGAATCCTGAAAAATGTCAGTTTCCATAAAAATATTAAGCAGCACAACCTTTTATAAAATTAAGAAATGTTTCTTAAGCAGCAAATAAGCATATTAGAATGATTTCTGAAGGATCATGCTACACGAACTACGTTTACATGGACATCAGTAATCTAATTATTCACCTTATTCTGAATAAAACAATCATGATTAAGGTGTTTACGAGTTGCTTTTAGAATAATCCTTTCATGTTCCCATGTTTCATGATATAGTACATACAGGAGCAACTGGAAAAGTTCATTTATTTCAGTAATTCAACTCAAATTGTGAAACTCGTGTATTAAACAAATGCACACAGACTGAAGTAGTTTAAGTCTTAAGCTGCAGTACAACACATTTTACAATATTAGATGTTTGTCAGTGGTGCTCAAGACCTGCATATCATCCGTCATCGTCCCGTCAAATAACCTACAGTCACTGATATTTAATGCTGTTGAATGTTTTGTTTGCACTTTATCAGAACTACCTCCTATCTACAGAATAGCAAGATGTAAAACTTGTGTTCAAAGATAATTAATCAAGGGTCACATAATATACAGTTATGTTACATTTTCACTGTTTACAATGGCAGGGCATGCCATCTTGTCTTTTTGGCTTGTTTCTGATTGCACTTTCACCCCAAAGGGGAAATACAGATAAACTCCCAGAAGGGAAAATAAAAAATAAAGGGGATTTTTTTTCTTAGGCCATATTGCCCAGCCCTAATTTCAAGGTACGGCATCGACCTGGCAGGCTGAATATAGTCGCCGACTACCTGTCCAGGTTCCCGTCAAGTACACGGCTTGGAGAGGAGGGAGGTGATGTGATAAAGGCAACATAATTGTCACCGATGGGGAAGCAGCACTGGCACACACACACACACACAGACATGGCACGCACACACACGGCACGCATACACACACACACCTCATTCACTCTCCACTACCATCCTTTCCCGCCATTTCTGCTGTTGGAGAAGCGTGTGCACACGCGATCTGACAGTACATGGACATGTTGAACACCCCCCTTCCCTTCCGTCAGTTTATGCATTCCCGGGCATGCCACGCATACACAACGCACTTTGTATGAGGTTTCGTCTTTGCGTGAGCGTATGTTAATCGGCCTCCCAGGTTGAGATGCTGAGCGAACGTGCCGCGAGCAGTTATGACGTCACTGACTGTGCCGCACCGGCGCAGAGCACGCGGAGGTCAGCGAAACCATTGTCTGTCATTGTTTTTTGTACATGTCAATATGTCGAAATTAAGTGTTAAATGGATTAGTTGATGAAGGTTATTTGTATTTATGAATTATATGTGGAGAGTATGGGTTGTTGGTGAATGATGGGGCATAATTATGGAAAGTATATGAAGTACTTTAGTTTTAACCCATGATATTTACCTGTCAATGGAATGGTCCTAGAATGGGGAGGAGCCTGTCTTATAAAAGGGGGGACCGGATTTAACATGTCGCTTGTTTACCAAGTCGTAGTGAGAGTGCAACAGTGGTGCCTCAAGCGAACCCCCCCCCCAACTTTGTAAATTGTGGAAATCTGTATATTTAGATTGGATTTTTCCTGTTTTATTTTCTTTCTTTTATGCACCTGTAAATACTTCACTGTGGTACATTTTTGACTCCGTGCACGAAAGTGCTGTTGCAGGCGAGCTATCATTTTTTACATCTTTACGGACACTTGTTACGTCGCCCTAAGCGAGCTGGTGGTGCTCGCTTTATTAAACATACATATATACAGATAGATATTAGGGCTGTGCAATTAATCGCATGCGATTCTCACAGAGCCGTAGTTCACTAATAAGCTAGCCAAGATCGTGTTCATAATCGAATGCGATTCATCTGCGATTATGAACACGATATTGCCTAGCTATTCAGTGACCTATGGCTCTGTGTATTATCACATGTGATTAACCCTCTAAGGGCTCAAGTCGCTTGCGACAAGACGTCATACTTCATGAAATAGACTGTAGTTCCTAATACGGTGTAATATCTCATTTGTATTCCCTACCACTAGATGGCAGACATTTAGTACTTCGATTCTAGACAAAAAGTGTTGGAAGAAATAGCAGAGCAAGTGAGCGATCGTGTCATTGATGCGGAAGCATGTCAGTTCATAGCGTGAGTAAATTGTGAGAGAAAATCACCAAATGGCTAATAAAGATGTACTGCGAGGATGTGTTGCAAATGTTATTCACTGATTCGGACTCTGAAGGGGAACAGATATCAGATACGTTAACGCATTAACTTTGACCGCACTAATATATACACATACATACATATATACAGATACCTATAGTTATAAAAATAATAAAATGTATGGAAATTACACTACAACCATACAGCACCAGCTAAAATGTGATTTTAAAACTGATGATAAATTAACAATTTTTAATAATGTTGTCTAGACTTGAACGTGATGGTAGTATTTGTGAAACGTTTATTTCTCACCTCTTTAGCTCCTCTGGTGAAATCAATCCATTTGATCTGAGCATGATCGGAGAAGATCTTGTGGAAATCCTCTCTCGAGGTGTCACTCAATTCACCGGAGAACTTCAGCAGGCAGCCTCTCTGATCATTCAGGGATTTCTGGGTAAACAGAGCCGTGTATTATTAACACGGTCACATCGGAGAACTTGTTTTTTGCGTTTCCGCATGAAAACTCACCAGCTCTTCTTCTTCAGCTTGTTTCTGATTGCCCTCCTTTTCACTGGAATGCACATTTACCAATTATAACTTTCAATATAACTCACTTGTGTGTCGAACAGGTGTTGTGCGTTACCTTTTTGCTTTAGCTTTTGATTCCACACGATTGTGCTTCCTCTCGGCCACCTTTTTAGAAAAGTAGTCGTCTCTAAAGACAGACGTCAAAGGTTAACAACGTTCACACCGGAATATTCAAAGCCAATTATGTATTAATAAAACAACATGCAATGCTCAAAGACAAATGACACCTACTTCATCAAGACGATCATCTCGTTCCCTTTGTACTCTTTGACATCAGCACGCTCCACAAAAGCCTTGGCAGCTTCTTCAGACTCTAAAGCCGCAAAGATCGATCCCTGCAGACAACAACAGCAACGAGGTAGACACGAGAGTCCTTGTTTTACTCACAGTGCAATAGAATTACAATCCTAAGCACAGTTTTCAAGTATTATAATCTTGTCTGCGCCAGTGTTGTTAACTAAAAACATTTTTTTGATTGACTGAAATAAAGTAAATTGATTGAAAGAAGATAAAGTATTGGATGAAATGCAAGCTTGGGAGCACCGAGGACAAAGCAGCGTTTGATCTGCAGATTATCACGTGAAACTAAACTATATCCAATCAGAAAGCGAGCTGACAGAAGCATAAACTGTAACAAACAAGTCATGGCGCAGCACAAAAGCATTTGGACACTATCACCTATCATGTTTAAGGAAATGTCATTTTCGCATTACCTTTTTTAATTTATGTATTATTGTTTTCTGTTTATTATTGTATTTGATGCAAGCTATATGTTATTGCCCTGGCATGCTCTTTGTTCTAGAATAAAAAACAACAACTCTGGTATTAGGTGTGGCCGATATGACCAAAATCTTATATCACGATAACAATACATATCTCGATATAGTGATTTTTTTTCTTTTAAAAAGGTTTTTATTATATTAAAATCTTTAGTACCATATAATTTTCATAATCCTTGTCACCAATGTCAATATCAAACTAATACAAGCCTAAAGAGAGAAACTCAGCCTCACTGAAGATAATAAACAGTCAGTGATGAAATAAGGATATGAAACTAATTATGCAATAGAACAAAAAACTACAATAAATAAGAAACGCTACATACATTGTGTAAATTAATTAGTCTTCACTGTGTTAATTATATATATGATGGATATAGTTAACACGTGTATTATGTATAGATTCTATACATATTATAAATATATCATTATTATTTATTCTGATTAAAGTTACAAAAGTGATTTAGTCGAGAGCAGTGAGAGATGTTCTGTGCTGTGATTAACATGAATGAATATTGGAACGCTTCCCCTTTAAGAGCGAAGTCCGGATCTATTACACTGTTACATTGTGTTTCTCTTTCTGCCGTTTACTCTCTCTTAAGACCTAAATCACTGTGTTTATGAGGATACTCGCAAAGACGGGGATTCTGACGCATATAAGTGTGTTTATGTAATTGTTCAAAGTCTGCAAAAAAGAAAAGGCGTCATATCGCACAGCCCTATCTGTTATATTCCCGAGTCTCGAGAGATTCTGTGAGATGTCCCGTGTTCAGTCGGGACTCTGGTTGGAGATCTGTTGGTGTGTGTTGTGTGTTGTCTTCGTCACATCGCAGCACACCACACACTATAGGAGCAAAACGCTTCAATCTAGGATTTCATGTGTCTGGTCTCTCACAGTTTGAAGATATTTTAGTGTGTACCCAGCATAACTGAAATCAGGGTTCTTACACCTTTTCCAAATTCAATTACTTTAAGCACTTTAAACCGTGGTAAATTACATGTTTACACATAACACACTTGTGTTTTTACACTTTAAATCAGATGTTATTGTGTTCTTAAAAACCACCGGTCTGAATAGCATATAGCATTGCATAATATAAATAGCCAACATACAGTAAAATATCAATATAAATTATAAAGGAAAGATTTTACAGGGTATCTGCAGGATTTTTTTAATAAAATGTAAAGCTTTTTAACCTGCAAAGATAAAAAATACTGTATGAGTGGGGTAGGGCCGTGTCTACTGAAACACATTAAGCCCTAAAATGACTTCAAATACAGGCTTTCCCAAATAGAAAGAGTTGTATAAAGTGACAAATCTAAAATACCTTTTTTTAAATAAAGGGATGAGTTAAAAGTATAAAGAATTATTTTGTTTCTCAGCAGCTCTGGTGAACAAAAAGCTAATAATGTACCTTCAAATATCTAAAAACAAAATTAGACCGCAAGATGTGTGTGCGTGCTTTAAACTAAAAGTTATTTACACTTCTGATTCATCCCTTTTTCTCTTAAAAATAGATTAAAGGCTAAAATATGAGGTTCTGTCTGCCAGTAAGCACTTTTGTAACTGCATGACTGTACACAAATCAGCTCGGTGCTCACAAACACTAGTTTTAGACATTATATGCATTAAGAATGATATAATGCAGAGATGCATTCATATAAAAACACCCACGCTACATTTTGAAGTTGGTTTAACTGAACATGGGCATTTTCACTTACATTTTACATGGCTTGAAAGCACATACTCTCATAAAAAGGCCGACCTGACAGATGAATTTACATTATTTTAACCATAATTTGTATTTGTCATTTTCAAGGCAACGCTAACTGAAGCAGCCTCCTCTCTATGTGTTTAATCTCCCGCTCTGAGGGGCGCGTCAATAAAGATCATCACACTACAGTCACGCGCAGAGCCGAGCGGTTTTCACTTTGTCTAGACAGTGAACTAACTTTATTCAGTACTAAAGCAAATCGTTATAAAACCAATGCAATTGCCACTTCAAGCACTTTATCCAAAATTCAAGTACTTTTCAAACCCAATTTTTTCCACAATTGTATTAATTGTGAATTGACTAACTGACGGCTTTTAAAAAAAAAAAATCTAAGATTACGAGATTAAAGTCGTAATATTTCGAGAATAAAGTCGAAACTACGAGAAAAGTCAAAATGTTACGAGAAGTTTTCTCGTAGTTTCGACTTTATTCTCGAAATATTACGACTTTAATCTCGTAATCTTAGATTTATTTATTTTTAATGTGGCACTAAACAAAACGTCAGAATTCAACAAAGAAACAGCAACACATTAAACTAAATGAGACATTTTGAAGACTGAAATTCAAGTATTTTCTTGTTAAATGTTTTATAGACCATTTTTACAGTGTACCAAAATGACTAAAAATAAAGCTAAATCGAATTTTTTAAAGAACGAAGACCTTAATCGAGAATTACAATAATTCATTAAAACATTAATAAATACTAGGTCTGCTCAATTAATCTAACGGGGCTTTTCCACTGCGTGGTATGACTCGGTTCGGCACGGCTCAGTTTGTGTTTCCACTGCAGTTTAGTACCGCTATAGAGTGGGCGGGATTATTCACGCGTCATTATACTGCGCCGCCTCTACTGCCGTGACATCATCGTAAACGTGCCACAAACACACAACAAAGGAGCGTATCGACGGAATAGTGTTCTTCATTCTCGGCACGTGGATGTTTTTAACAGCAATGGAGCGGTCTGTGAGAATGCTTGAGAACCATTTTTTTGGTTGACACAAAAAGCTGCGTCCGCTCCTTCGCTGGCTGTGCTGATTTAAATCGAGCGGTTATATGTTGGGTCTCATGTCACAAGTTCAGTGGCGCAGTAATGACGATTATCTCCGGCCAATTAGTGATCAGTAGAGTTTACACGTCTCGTTTTGGTAACGGTACGGATCGCTTGGAACCTCGGCAGAGGTGGTACTAATAAAGTACGTGAACTTGACTTAAATACTCATCTGTACCTCACATTAAATTATGTAACGGCTTAAGAACACTTGAAATATAGTGCACGGAAACTTTATGCTGTTTTATAATGTGCTTGTGGCTTTTAACAATAACAATAGTAGCTATGCAGAATATTGAATTTGCCCCGATCCAGCAGAAAATGCCAGTATCGAAGCGATACCGATCCTGAATATCGGATCGGCACACTGCTAATAAATACCACAATAGTATATCAATAATAACACTGGTCTGTCCACTGAAGGCCTAAACAATTCTTCCTGAGGTTTTGTCCAAATGGTTTCCTTATTGTGTCACTTTAAAAGCCTTACTTTGAAAGTTTTCTGGGCTCCTTTCCTCAAGTAGATGTTCTCAACTGTGCCTTTATCCGCAAACCACTCTTTTATTTCATCCAGCGTGGTTTCAAGAGGAAAACCTTTCTGTTGAATTGAAACATTAATATCAGTCAACCAACAGAAACATGTGGCTTGACAAAAGAGAAAAACAACAGTATAAAGTAATAGACACAGGACAAGCTGACCCGTTAAAACCCTATTATACTCTGTTTTAGAGCAAAGGTAAGTGAAGAGACAGAAAGAGGAACTTGATTGGCTCACCATGTAGATGGATTTGTGTTTGAGCGCGTCTCTGTACTCCTCATTGTTCTCTGGGAGAGGTTTGTTTGGATTGCGTCTTATTTTGGTTTTGTCCTCGCTGATCTCCAGCAGACCCGCTTTAGATTTCTGCAGCGACTCAACAATAACAGCTGGGTCTGCTGTGAGAGTCTTTAGTCTGAGAGAACGAGCACAAAATCAGACAAACACAACAGCAGCGAAAACCCAGAGCCTTTAGATTTACAGGCTACAGAGACTGACTTTGAGTTATTTTCCAAAGGAATATTTCAGAGTAGTAGCTCTCTTTTCATGTAACAACTAGGGGTGTGCGATATATATCGTCTGCGATAATATCGTAACTGTTGTTTTAACGATATTCAATTTGACAATATCGAGTATTTTGCAAAAACCCAACCAAACAGCTACGTTACGGAGTGCATGCATACATTAGCCTGGGTGGTGATGAAGGGGTTAAACAGTGCACACGCGCATTAGCATGCGTGGTGATGAAGGGGTTAAACAGTGCATGCGCGCATTAGCCTGCGTGGTGATGAAGGGGTTAATCAGTGCATGCGCGCATTAGCCTGCGTGGTGATGAAGGGGTTAATCAGTGCATGCGCGCATTAGCCTGCGTGGTGATGAAGGGGTTAAACAGTGCACGAGCGCATTTAGAGCGTGTTCTTTCACTGCATGATTCAGTCGATTAAAATGCATTAAGAGTGATCGCAAAATTCAAGAAATGGGGCAAAACATTTATTTATTTACGTTTCATATGTTTAAAATCACACAAAGAGTGCTGTTTTTTCAAAAATAAGCACGGTTACAAATGTGATATTGATTTTATACAACAGTTCAATAAATAATAAGCTAATATCAAGAGACTTACATTTTAGACACCATATTGCCTGTTTTCGCTGACAAAAAATCATTCCAAACAGCCACAGCGATGTTTTGCGTCTCAGTGATTCGTTCATGAATGAATCAATGAATCGTTTAAATGATTCGGTTCAGTCGCAACGACTCACTTGTTAACAGTGACGTGCTGCCACCTGCTGGCGGTTTAATTTCACATTTAAAGTCCATTTTCATTTTTTTTTTATAATTTTAAATATCAGTATTCAATGTTTTATGTTTAAAACGTCAAATAATGCATTTGTAACTGGTTAAAGCACTCCATGTTCCTCTGAGCTGCATTAAACAGCGTAAATACATCTAAACACTTCTGCAGAGATTAATGTTGATGATACTGGTTTCATTTGTTTAGTAACAGCCTAAATGTGTATTATCTTAATTGACTGGTTAAATGTAACAATTTGACTCAAAAGATCTACACTTTTAGAAATAAATGGCTTTATTAAAAGGTAAAAATCTTTTTAAACTTCAATGAAAAGATTGATTAATCACTGATGTGAACTGAGCACACCGAATATGAAGAATATCATAAACCGCAGCTGTGCACGGTATTCAGATATCAGCACAATAACACCCTGCAAAATATCGTCATCGACAAAATCCCCAAAATATCGAGATATCATTATTTTTTTTTCAATATCGCACACCCCTAGTAACAACAGTTCATGGTGACTACAGGGAAGAAAAACATTATTCAGGGTTTCTGCAGGTTTTATTAAAGTTTAAGACCAGGGTAAAGCTAATTTTAAGGAATAAACTGAAGGGTGTACACTATTTGTATGTCTTCTCTACACACACACACACACACACACACTATTAAGTGCATCAACACTTAAAAGTTTGAAAATACTTCCAATGGAAATGTCCAACAAATCTTCATTGCTTTTTACTTGCGTTTTCCACTTTTTACAAAAAGTGATGTTCTTCCTCAGTATTTAGTTTTTCAGAACAAATACCTTAAGTCAATATCAAAATGACAAAATTGACCAGATGAAGTGAGTTTATGATTAAAAAACAACAAACATCTGACAATGGGCTCAAAAATTATATACCGATTGACATTTCTCTTTAGTTCTTCTTTGAAGCACTTAATTTCTTAAACTTTATATCTTTAAAATGCACTTGCAACTAAACGTATCTTGATTGAAAGATGTTTTGTGCATTTGTATTGTATAAAAAGGCAAAAATACTGAGAAAATATCATTTTTTTGCAGTGCATGCAAAATATAATGCCGTTATACTTGAGGAAATTATGACTTTCTACTCAGATCTACAACCTTTTTATGGATTTATTTGGTGTTAGCGTATTTAGACCCACAGAAACCCTGTTTCTACTTTCCAATTAGCAGAAACATGATGCGTCTCTCTTGTATTTACCTGTTGAATTTCAGCATCGTCTCCAGAGTGACCCAGCCATCATCTAACTGCAGCTGCTCCTTCAGAAACTTGTCTCGAGGGAGATTGTGGTCTCCAAAATAATACTGAACACAAACAGAAACATCACACATTTGAATGAAGGCTCTGAGGAGAAGATGCACCTAATTATGATGCTCATGATCTCACCTCGATCTGTTCTGTCACCTTCTTCTCCAGAGGAGACATTTCCTGAGTGTCTGCCATCTCTGCTGGGACGAGAACTAACAAAAACAGGTTTGATTTGAATCTGTGTAAACATATACACGGTAAGTAAACGGTTGATAAATGTAGATGAACTTCAGGCAGTGACTGGACAAGTGTGTGTTTCTCAGACCACGTGCGAGTCCAGAACTCCTGCTTAATACTTAATAGTGCTGACTACTGAAGTGAACACATACGGTGTTAAAATACGATTAAAATAGCATGTCTGTAGGCTTTAAATTCAGTAAATAGCGGTTATAAATATGTATAACACGTGCGCCACGTTACAGAATGACACCGATCAAACATCAGGCGTATAATCTGTCGTTGCTGTTTTTCTGTCCGTTCTGAAACATTGCGACGCGGTAAATAATAGATAACAAGCAGCGTTGCAAAAACCTCATACTCACTTTACTTGCGTTCTGATCTCAACCAAACGCCACGCTAAACGCTATCCGAACGTGTTTCAAGCGAGCGCGTCGCGTAGTTATGACGTCACGCGGAGACCGGGTGGAGGATCATGGGAAAGTGAGTTCAACACGGAATCCGCTCATTTCCGGACTGCTTTTTTTTACATAAACATCGAGCGGCTCTTTTTCCAGTGTTTTATTTTCAATCATTTAAAATAATTTAATTAGTTTGAAAGTGCGTTTCAATTGTTACCAGGCTAACACTTTGCTAAAACACAGACAATTTATGAATAGCCTAAATATTTGTAATATTTGTATGTGTAATTTCAGTTAGAGGACACTGGAATATTGTTATGTTGAATATAATTTTTTTATTCACAAGAAAATACATCATACAGCATATAAGTATTACTAATGGTTTAGCTTAAGAGGTTTGAGCAGCCAGGTCCTGTTCCTTAATAACATCATCATCCACAAATTGATGGACTCTATTAAATTATGGCTTAGTTGAACCTTCATTCAGATACAATCCTTTACTCAAAGAAACAAAAGCCAAGTCATAACTTTGACTGGGTAATTAATGTATTCCTTTATAATCAGACACTAAACATGTGTATGTGTGTCACAAACACAAAGGACACAAGATGTTTTAAATACTAACAGGAACAAGGTCTCAGTTTAGGAGATTATGGAGATGCTCCGGTCATATGAACTGAGTTTTATCACATGCAAACTTTATGTTTATTTATAAGCCAATACTAGAGTCCCTGTTCTCCATTCATCTCTGCTTTGAATACAACACTCTGAATCAA
The DNA here is from genome assembly GCA_027564155.1 of Gymnocypris eckloni scoliostomus. Classification (NCBI taxonomy): domain Eukaryota; kingdom Metazoa; phylum Chordata; class Actinopteri; order Cypriniformes; family Cyprinidae; genus Gymnocypris; species Gymnocypris eckloni. Next base: position 11,020,028 of record CM050419.1, read on the forward strand.
GAATCATTTACAATGCACGTCTAAGTCAAGCTCATTCAGGGACAAACACTGTTTATCTAAAGTCACGTCTGACTCCAAACGGCTGTTATCAGCACTCAGCATGAGTTATATGACCCTGTCACTGAAACATACAGCGGGGTCCGAAAGTCTGACACCACACGGAAGTCTTTCAATAATATTAATAATCATACAAATCAATTATTTACTTACAAATATTAATATTTTAACCCAACTAGTGGTCTCAGACTGTTAGGGTTCACTGTATATATGTGAATATGTACTAACATGCAGATTAGGTTTCTAATAATACAAATAATATTTTCGTATTATATCTTCTGCATTGAAATATTAAACTATTTTCATTTCATAGTAGCATCAACTGCAGTGTTAAAGGTTTAGAGTCACATTCAGGCTGCATTAATTCTTACAACATTACAATAATGGCATTCATTGGCATATTATTTATAGATAGGATTTTAATTGTGCAGATAGAATAAATATTTCTTCAGCACGTTAAAACATTTGTTCATTTTAATGTTCTTCAGCAAACCTCAAGTGGATTAAATATTAAGCACATCAAACTGTTAAATTATTTGTTATATAAATCCAAACAGTGAGCTTATACTATAAATCTCAAAGAGATTTAAAATGACTGTCAAAACAATTACATGTTAATCTGTTTAAAAAAAAATACATTGCACTGAAACTAAAACACAAACTTAATTCTGACAGATGTCACACCATGCCCAAATTAGTTTATCAAGTATTAAGAGCTATAATAAGATGCACATGATTGATGCATTTAGTGCAGAATAAACACGTGATACTCTATTAGTTCAGTGAGTCGCAATATTGCCGATAATACTGTCTGTTTTACTCAATCAGAGCTCTTAACTCCCTGAGGATTTCATTGCCACTAGTCCAGGGCATGATTTTCGCAGGCAGTGCTTCTGAGTCCTCTGAAATGGCTTTGCACAACAGTTTCTCTAAGCTGAAGCCTTTCCTAGGCATTGCAATATCATCTTCTTTCAACTCTCGAACGGGGCAAAAGTCATTTCCTCCATCTCCTATATAGCAAACCCTCTCATAATGCACATCAGCCTTCGCTTGCTTCGCTCTGAAATCCTGCAGCACCCTTCTCTTGCACAGGTTCACGGGGCATTGCTGACAATCATGCGCGTGAAAGCAGCGCACGCTCATGTAGCCGCGTGCATCGATGCTGGCGGGGTTGGTGAAGACGTCGTCTATAGCGGACTCCAACCCGGATGCATGCAAAACCCAGTCTATGAAGATACTGTTGGAATCGGAGATTATGATGCAGTCGATGTCTTTCTTATTCTCAGATATGAAGGTCAGGAGCTCGGTCATGCCGTCGGTGAACGGGATGCTCTCCATGACCGCGCGCATGTGCTCCGGCGGCACCGACTGCTCTCCGATGTAGGTCAAGACTCGACACATATACTCGGTCCAGAGGCCTTTCTGGTATGACTTCTTCAGCCAGTCCGGTAACGTCTGCTCGGGAGTGGAGCGGATCACCCATGTGTCGCTGTTGTCATCCACTATAGTGTGATCAAAGTCGAATACCACTAAGGTCTTCATTCTGCGCTAGAAATGACACAAAAACACAGTATTGACATAATGAGCTACACAGAATGTGTTTAGTATTCAACATATCTGTGTCAGAAAGTCTAATAATGGGATGCTGGTTAGCAAATCAAATATATACTGACCTGGAGCGGCTGCCTGAGTGAATTATTCGAGTTCGTTAGCGATTATGAGACGACACTTTCTGCCTACAGTACAAAGCATGATTAGTCCCCGCCCCTGCAAGCAAGGGCTCGTCTCTGATTGGCTGTCACTCGCGTCTCTCAAACGTCTCACGACGTTCTGATTGGTCACTGGAATCGTAAGAACTTGGGTCGTTCTTGCTTTCTGTTTCATTCAAAGTGAATCAGTGTATTCTGAATGAGAACGGAATCGAGTTAAAATAGAATAATAGAGACATAACGCTTTGAAATAACGTTTTGAATCAGACGTCAGCACAATTTATGACTGAAACACTAATTTCTAGCTTGAATATAATAAAAAAAGAACATATCACGTGGTACCTTAGCTGATTAATCAGTACAGTAAGACTTTTGTTTCCTATTACACGTTTTCTGAAATGTTTAAATATGGAAATGAGGCGTTATCTAATTAAATATGCGCTAATTTAATACATTTCCAGAGAGAAATAGGAACATTGGATAAAGCCAGGTTCCATTTTGTTGACATATTAAGAGATTTATAGAGGATTTTGAAGATCTCTTTCTATCACTCCATGAATATACTGTCAACAGCAAGAATAAAACTGATATATGAACAAACCCCTCTGAAAAAAACCTTTAGAGTTGATAAAAATGTAAGATTCAGTGCATGTGAGTTCTGCTGAAATGGAGATTTCTGTCTCTTTCTGAGAAACCTTTTAAAGATATAATAAATGTGTATTTTTGGATGTTTTCCTTCCACTAATCTGATATATAAATTATGAAAGGAAAATCGTTAAATCTCACAATTGATTAATTAGTACAATATATATATATAAAGTTGTGTCTAATGTATTTGCCTTAAACATCCTCAACTCCTAATTGCACTTGAATACAGTTAAGAGGCTTCAATAAACAGGACTAATGAATTTGAAGTTCACAGGATCAGTATCAATTTTTATTTGTCAAATTCAAGAGAACCTAACATTGTCATCTCTTTACAAACATAACGCCCTTACAAAACTCCAATTTACGCAAACATTTCCCCAACAAACCCCTTATAAAACAGCTCAGATCGGACAGAAAACAATTACGCAACCATTTTCACTAAACGTTTATGTCAAGATATGGGCAAGAAAATGACAACAAATGGCAGATAAAAGCAGGAGAATATAACCGATTAAACTGAAACACATTGCGATCCATATCAGTCATTAAAAAAAATATTCCAGGCGTTCAGGAGAAGGGCTGATTATGTCTGATTCACACGATGACTAAAAAATGTCTCTGTATCCATCGATGTACAGCGAGTCATTGATGGAGGAAATGAAAACACAAATGGATCGGTTCAGTCACGGTCACTGGAAGACAAGTCCTTTTTCTTTTTCATTGGGCTTTTGGATTTGTCCTTTGCTCTCTCTTTCGATTTGGGACTCTCGCTCCTTTTTCTTTTCTTCTGTTTATCAGCATCGCTCTCCGAATCGCTGCTTCCACTGTCGCTCTTTTCCTTCCTCTTCCTGCCGCTCTGTCGCTCATCTCGCTCTCGGCTTCTCTGTTTTTGGGAGGACCGTTCTTTGGAGCTTCGGTCTCGTCCTCTGCTCTTCGACTCCTCTACACTCTTCCTCTTGTTTCGGTCTTCTGCGTCTCTCCCGCGGTCCCGTCTGTCTCGCTCTCTGCTTCTCGACCGGCGAGATGATCTTCTGTCCCGGCTGCTGCTGTGGCGTCTGTCACGGCCTCTGTCGCGTGATTGGTCACGCTTGTCACGACCTCTGGACCGGGACCTCCGCGACCCGTCACGAGCCCTTTCTGCTTCTAGATCGCTCACGTCGCTGCTCTCCATTCTTCTTTTCCACCTCTTTTGACTTTTCTTTCTCATCCCCTTCTGACTGTTGTTTGCTTTGGTCTTTTTGCTCGCCCTCCTTGGCATCTTTCTCTTTCCTGTCTTTGCTGCTTGAGCGTCCCGGTTTGTCATCGGCTTTACTGTGCTTTTCCTTCTCTCGTTTCTTTTCTTTGCTCTTGCTCCGGCTGCGAGCCGCCTTCTTTTCCGCATCAGCATCTGTCTTTTTCCGTGCGTCCCTATCTCTGCTTTTGGAGCGATGTTTGTCCCTCTTCCGGTCTCTTCCTCTGGAGGGACTGCGTGATTTGTCCCGCTTTGCGTCTCTCTTTCCTCGTTCTGAGTTCTTCTTTGATTCTTCATGTCCTGCAGCTTTGTTCTCGCTGGCCGGCTCAGTGGCTTCGGTCTTTTCCTCTGACATATCTCCTCTGGAAGAAAAATAAATAATATATATTTAAATACTCTTGAGCGCAAGTAGTGTTTTGGCACAAGGGCAAGAAAACAAAATGTACTTTTGAGTGAATAAGTTATATTTATGAACTCATTGCATGAATCCTGGATGCACTGTAACACTTGCACATACTTGTCCCCTTTGATCCATCGATCCTGGGTGGCGGCTGTGTTGGTTTTAGCTTTATGTGTCCTTTGCATTTCTTGCCTCCAGTGTGGAGGCGTCTCACTGCGGCGAAACCGATCCCATGACCGAGCGAGATCTAGATGGTGTCCGGTAGCGCTACAGAAAAATACATATTTATAAAAATGAGCTTTCATTTTATTTACTAAAATCAAAATGAAGACATGTAAAACAAAACATGGATCATTCAAAAGTTTGGGATCAGTTCGTTTTTTTAAAATCCAGCAAGGATGTGTGAAATTGACCAGAAGTAACAGTAACATTTAATATATATATTTTTAAACTAATTCTATTCGTTTGAACTTCTTGGTGCATCATGTTTCGACAAAAAAATTACACCGCACAAACGTTTTTAACATTGATAATCCGAAATGTTTCTTTAGCAGCAAATCAGCATATTATTATGATTTCTGAAGATCATGTGACATTAAAGACTGAAGATGCTGAAAATGCAGCTTTGATCACAGAAATAAATACATTTCGTGATGTACGGATCTCAGGCTGCCTGGCGGACATCTCGGCATGGATGAAAAAAACCATCTGCAGCTCAACCTGGCAAAGACTGAGCTTCTTGTCTTTGCAACTCCAACTCTAAGCATGATTTCACGATTCAGTTAGGTTCATCAACAATTACCCCATCAGCTTCCGGTCAGAAATCTTGGTGTAATCTTCCTGATGACCAGCTGACCTTCAAAGAGCACATTGCCACCAGCCTCGTGCGGTTTGGCCGTGAGTTCGCCATGGGTCTAGAATATAATTATAAGTTACGAACTGGAGAAGAAAATATTCAAATCACACAACATAAGCATTTTATCCATATCTGTACAACAAGTGATCCTCCACCATATTACTGAACGAAGTATCAACATATCACATTCTACCTGTCTCTCTCTCTCTCTCTCTCCCGGTCTCTCTCTCTATCTTTCCCAGAGTCCTCCTTCTGCCTTTCTTTCCCCTGCTCCTCTTCTTTGTCCTTCTGGGGGCTTCGCCTCATTAGGAAGCGGTTTTCTGGAATGGGCGGGACTTCCTCTGGGCGGATGGTCGACATGGGTTCGGGATCAGCCTCTTCCTCATCAGACCTACAGAAAAAACACGTTAAAATTATCACTTTTCTGAAGATTGACGACATTAAAAATCACTTTCATGGTTTGTACAACAACAACAACAACAACAAAAAAGCTTGGTTGGCAAAATCCTGTCAGATATTGTTATGTTATGATTATGAATCAATTTTAATTGTACACATTTCAAGACTGCTTATGTCTGATAATGTTGGTACTGTGTTGAGCTCTTAGTAATGTTAGTGTGTTGTTGTAGGGTGAAAGATTCTCATCAGATGTGTAAAGGGCAACTGCACCCTTTCTTGTCTTTCTTCTTGAGTTTCTGTTCTTTCTTTTTCTTGTGTTCCTTCTTATGCTTCTTCTGTCGTTTCTTGTCCTTCTCTGATTCCTCCGAGTCCGAAGAGCTGTCCGAGGAAGAGTCGTCGTCACTCTCGCTGGAAGACTGATGCTTCTTCTTTTCTTTCTTTGCTGGATGACAGAAGTTGAAGCAATATTTTTAAAACACTATCACAATTTGACTGGAAAAAATACGTCAGTAAGATTAAATTCAAGTGTGATTTTCAGACCATATTTAACAAATGATTCATGGTGACCCATGCTATTAGGTATACAGTCATTTAACTAGAGATGCATCATTGCCATTTTCTTTTATTGATTTTCCTCAAATACCGATTTTTCCCTAATATCCAATTTATCTCAAAATACAGACTTTACATGCACAAAATAAATGTTTTTCCTCACTTAAACAACTCTCAAATAAAGTGCTCCGTTACTGGAAAGAGGAAGATATCGTTAACTTAAAATGAGTTGCTTTATTATGTAACTAAACCTGTCATTTCCCACTGTTTATAAAAGGTAATTTCTTTCCCCTAAACTTATTAAATGTGTCATCTTTCACATCAAATTCTTACTTTGTTTTAATTAAGAAACTGTAGAGTTGTTACCATTCAAGTGAAATTAGTATTAATTTGGCTAATGGCACAACAGGTGGCACAGTGTGCATTATAAAAAGACTGGTACTGTAAAAAGTTTAATGGTTTTCACTGGGGCAGTATGCCATATTTCATGATTTTTTCAGTGGCTGATTCCGATACACACCTCAAATTTTTTTTCCTTTAAGCAACCAACAAGAAAAAAATAAAGATTAAATTAAATTAAAAATAATGAAAGATTCTAACACAAATAAAGTGGTTATATAGTGAATATAGATTTTATTTAACATGTATAATATTAAATTGTTTAAATATATATATGTATGCCTCCCAAATTCATGCCTGTGGTATTTTTAGTGAACAAGCATGTCCCCTTTAATTAAAATGGAGAATCTCTATTTGGACTAAACAGCTGCCATGAAACACTGCAGGTGCTGGTTGATCTGATTCATTACATTCTTTCTTATACAGTTTCAATAGCAAAAGTCTCTGAAACAATTTCCATACTGTTCATTAGTGTATGTGCTGTTATGCTGATAACTTGCAGATCTGGCATATTTTAATTAAAAAAAATTATAAATACATACTTGTTTTAAGGCTGATTTGTATGTGGTGTTACTGTCTCTGGTGTTCATGTATTTTCTGGTAACACAGAGCCTATAGTAACTTGCATTATAAAGTCTGTGGTGTTATAATTATGTCTGTGGTGTTACTTCAATATGACAGACATATCAATCAATACCTAATCAATTCTCTTGCCGGCTCATACTGCATTGGTTAGGCTTACGGGGCTGTCACGTGATGAACGAACGACTCGTAAAACCTGAAGACTCGAAACAGGTGAACTAATTCACGTACAGAACCTATAGGATGGTGTGCATGGTCACATTAAAGATTTGTTCAAAATGACCGAATCGTTCAAGACCAACCCATCACTAGCAACTTCAGCGACTCTTATTTGTGCACCAGTAACATTACACCAACGGCTGTTCGCTTCTTGGTATCTGTTTTTCTATGTTTGTTGTGCTTCTAGCGAATGTCTTCCACACAAATGGCATGTTCGCAAAACTTTGTGCACTTTCGGAAAAATCGGGCGAAAAAAAGACAAAAAAACGTCCGGTTGCCGATCGCGCATTATAAGCGGTTCTGATCTTTGGCCGGTCAACCGGTGCATCCCTAGTTTCTTGTGCACACAAAAGCCTGTATATATATTTGTTTTAACAAAGGGCCTTGAGGCTAATTAATATGGTGCTAAGAATATAGTGAGAAGAAACCCAAAATGCTTATAATTGGCATTTTGCATAATGAAAAAGAGCACCTTGAATTAATTCAGTAGTATCTGACAATCACTAAACAGCTGCCATGAAACCTCACTTCTTGTACGTTACATTTAGTTTCATTACATTTTGAATTTTCTATTGTAAAAAAACGAAATAGGGGCAAAAGTCTGGAAACACAAATATTTTTCCATACTGTTTTCTATTTTCCATACTTTTCCAGACCTGGAAAATACTTAAATCAAAT
>CM050419.1:11032757-11052757 GCA_027564155.1 Gymnocypris eckloni scoliostomus
TATTCAGTGGAGTTTAGAAGCACAAGGAAATTACTAAACTAGTTACTAGTTACTGTTACTAAACTAAAATAGCTTTTACAAAATCCAATAATTGATATTTATTTTCCAATGAAAAACACAAAACATAGTCTATAAAACTATAGACTATGTTTTGTGTGTTTCATTGAAAAAAACACCAATTATCGGATTTAATATAAACATAGTCTATATTAAACCTTAAACCTTATTAATAAAGATTAATACATATTAATATTAAAATAAAAGAAAAAAATATTTCACATGTTTTTCACGTTTTAAGCCTCCAGAGCATATCGCGTCATTGCGGATTTTAATTGGACAGGCTTCATCAGTATCCATGGCAACGTTCTGTTTGCGTTTTCTGTAAATCTGAATGTCTCCATAGATATATATGTACATATCATTTACATATCTACTACGGTCTCATCGGCATCTTGATACGATTATTGAGCTGGCAGAGTTAATCTATTGATCGTTGGGTTTTTTTTCCCTTTGCGATTGTGATCGTTTAGACTAGTTTTGTTTTGTATGGTGAAATCTGAACGGTGTCACCATGTCTTGTGTTCATTATAAGTTTCAGTAAACTCAGTCAATGAAGGTGAGTTCAGCTCCACAAACTAAACTAAAACAATACAAACCATGAAGGTGAGTTCAGCTCACAAACTAAACTAAACAAAATACAAACCAGTGAAGGTGAGTTCAGCTCCACAAACTAAACTAACCATATAAAATACAAACCAATGAAGGTGAGTTCAGCTCCACAAACTAAACTAAACAAACAATACAAACCAGTGAAGGTGAGTTCAGCTCCACAAACTAAACTAAACAATACAAACCAGTGAAGGTGAGTTCAGCTCCACAAACTAAACTAAACACAATACAAACCAATGAAGGTGAGTTCAGCTCCACAAACTAAACTAAACACATACATACAAATGAAGTGAGTTCAGCTCCACATAACTTTGACAGGACTATCACTTAACCAATGTTTGAGTTCCAAACTAAACCTAAACTAAATCAATGATACACATTAACAACCATTGAAGGTCGTTCAGCTCCTCAGACCAAACTACTGTGAACAAAATTAATGCTTTATGTTCAATAAACACTAAATATAAACCAATGAACTGGATGAGATTGAAGCCGATAAATGACAAACATCATGGGATATTGAGTTTGCTCATCCTTCAAGCAACAGTCAAGTTTATATGTAAAAAGATTATTTTTTTCATTTTTAATTATTTTAAATGTATATAAAAAGTCATTTTTACCAACAGTTAGGTTACTATAATCACCCCTCTCAGGATGACTGATAAAAAAAAAATCACAATACTGTATAACATAAAAAGTTAACTATTTGATGCTTGGAAATTATTGTTCAATAATAAAATAAATAAACATACTAACAGGAAAATTAATATTCAGTGGAGTTTGTGACAGGAAATTCTTGGGATTAACTAAAGTTCAATCAATAAACTAAAATCTGCTGCTTTTAGTAAAATCCAATAATTGATATTTATTTTCCAATGAAATAACAAAACATAGTTTATAAAACTATAGACTGTTTAGGTGTGTTTCATTGAAAAATCTAATTATCGGATTTCCTAACACATAGTCATTATCAGACGAACCTGCTAAACCACAAACATATAAAGATTAATACATATTAATGATTAAAATAACAGAAAAATTATTTACATGTTTTCACGTTTTAATACCAGAGCATATCGCGTCATTGCGGATTTTAATTGGAGTTTCATCAGTAATTCTTTGCTGTTTGGTTTTAGTAATCTGAATGTCTCCATGATATATATGTACATATCACATTTACATATCTACTACGGTCTCATCGGTTTTCATCAACGATTATTGAAAGCGTTAAGCTCCAATATATTGATCGTTGTTATTTTTATACAACATATGGATCGCTCGACTGACTGTTATAATACAGATGTTTTATGGCGAACCTGAACGGTGTCACTAAATGCCGTGTTCATTAAACTGAAGTAACTCAGTCACGACACGATACTTGTTTGAAGGCGTTCACATCACTGTGAGAGATTTTTCACAAACTAATGAATTCTATAGACTATTGCTACAATGTGACCAGATCTGTAGCGAGCAAACCAGTGAAGGTGAGTTCAGCTCCACAACTAAACTAAACATATAAAATACAAAACCAAACGGCGGTTGATGAGTCAGCCCACAAACTAAACTAAACATATAAAATACAAACCAATGAAGGTGAGTTCAGCTCTGTACAAACTCCAAACCAATACAAACAATGACAATTGTACAAACTAAATGTCACTCACAATACAAACTAGTGAAGGTGAGTTCAGTAGCATAAACCAATACAAAACCAGTTTCAGGTGAGTTCAGCCCACAAACTAAATTAAACAATACAAACTGTGAAGGTGAGTTCAGCTCCACAAACTAAACTAAACACATCAAATACAAACCATGAAGGTGAGTCTAGCCCACAAACTAAAACCAATACAAACACAATGAAGGTGAAGCCCACACTAAACTAAACTAAAACAATACAAACCAATGAAGGTGAGTTCAGCTCCACAAACTAAACAACACATCAAATACAAACCAATGAAGGTGAGCAAATGCATCAAACTAAACTAAACATGAATGTACCAAGTTCAGCAAACCAGAAGGTGAGTTCAGACTAAACTAAACACATCAAATACAAACCAGTGAAGGTGAGTTCAGCTCACAAACTAAACTAAACTAAACAAGTGATGCGATGAAGCTGATCGGACTGCTTCCAAACTAAACCAATACAAACCAGTGAAGGTGAGTTCAGCATCAAACTAAACACTGTAAAACTAAACTAAACTGAAGGTGAGTTCACCGCTGCAAAACTAAACTAAACACTGATCAAATACTCAATGAAGGTGAATTCACAGGACAAACTAAACTACTAAAACAATACAAACTGTGAAGGTGAGTTCAGCTCCACTGGATGATCCAAACTAAAACATGATACAAACCTAATGAAGGTGAGCCATTCCACAAACTAAAACTATAAACCAATACAAACCAGTGAAGGTGAGTTCAGCTCCACAAAGTCTAAACTAAAACAAACCAGTGAGTGTAGTGATGCCTGCGATTAAACTAAACCAATACAAACCAATGAAGGTGAGTTCCTCCACAATCAATTCCACTGAACGGTTTTAAATTATATTTTCATTCTATATGCACTATTGTACAATTTTATCTTACATTTTCTGTATGAATAACTACATTTGCTGTATGATTACTGTAACATTATACAATAAAACTATTATTAATTCCCCGATCAAGGCCTTGCGTGTTGATTCTGATTGGGTTTCTGTAGACGAGCATCTCGTTCATGTCTCATCTATATCTCTGTGTGTCTTGTTCATGTTTCTGGTCTCCAAACTCTATGTGACTGACCTCACTATTGTACTAAATATGTCTTATGTCTCGTCACAGAGGTAAAACTACTCTTGTGTTCATGTTTATTTTAGCAGCAGGTTGGTGAATCTTCACCAGTTTCACTGGATCTGCTTCTGAAGGTATTGAAAACACTGAGAAATATGCTCTGCTGCACTGTAACGAACTTCAGTGTTTGCATATGAAGTGTCGTAATGAAGACAATACGAGCTGAATTTCAAGACACAATGTATTTTGAAGCCACACTGACACACAAGCAGCTTCTTCCTGGAGGTTTGAGTGTCTCCGTGCTAAACATTGAAACAATGCCTGTGAAACAGACTGAGAATCTGGCTGAGGCAAATGCATCAGAGGAGGACAAACTCAAAGCTGTGATGTACCAGTCCAGTCTGTGCTATTATTCCAGCAGGTGAGTGTTCAGACACTGACAGCGAATGAATCTGTGATATGAGAGATGCTCATGATTCTGACATCCATCAGTGATGCGATGAAGCTGATCGGACTGCTTCCACTAAACTACATCTGCTTCCGCTGCAGGATTCCTGGACATCACATTAAACACTGTCCGAGCAACGGGGTAACTGGGCTTTGAGAGATCACCGCTGCTGTGAACTTGAGCTCTTTAGTCTGTCTGAGTCTGAATATCATTCATGAATTCACAGGACAGATGTGCTCCTCATAAGCGCATGCGGAAATGTGCAGGGATTCCTCGTAGTTTCCTGCTGGAGGTGGATGATCCGGACAGAAAGGGAGTCATGATGGACAGCAGTGGGAAATACGTCATTCCCGTTATGGATGCGTGAGTTTACTGTACTTGCTCTAGTGTTTGTTAAAGTCTTGTGTATGAATCATGTTGTGTTTGATCTGTGTAGTGATGCCTATGCGATTGGGAAGAAAGAGAAGCCGCCCTTCTCACCCCAGAATAACCCTTCATCCTCATCCTCATCTGATCCGGTCCCTGCTGTGCTGCTGTGTCTGATCTGTACGGATCTGCTGACTGATGCTGTGATGATTCCCTGCTGCAGGAGCAGCTACTGCGATGAATGTGAATGTCTGATCAAACAAACATCCGTCAGAAGCAAACAAGCTGTTTCTGACAATCTTTTGGTGTCAGGCATCAGAACGTGTTTGCTGGAGTCTGACGAACACGTTTGTCCAACCTGCAGACAGTCAGATGTTTCTCCTGACAGTTTGACCGCAAACACTGTTTTACGTCAAGTAAGACCTCAGACCCTATTTCTTCTTGTACTTCATCTTCTGCACCTTCAGAACTGTTTTATGATTCTGTCTCACACAGGAGGTGAATCGTTTTAGGAATGGAACCAGATCTTTGCACACCTACAGCCGTCGATCCCGGTCTCCCAACCAAGAATCAAAGAGTTGTTGTGATGTGAGAGAGAATCGTTCCCACTCCAGATCTCCTCTAAACAGATATACAGACCAGAAGAGATCACATTACTGAGAGGCGTTCTGTCCTGCACTGGAGAAACCTTCTGAAGCATTGGCTTCAAGCTCTCAAAGAAACACTAGAAGCAAAAAAAAAAAAGTGTTGTATCAATTATATTTGATAGAAGTAAATAATGATTGATATATTGTATATGTTTTAGTAATTTAATAAAAGTTATAGAAACAATATCCAATAGTGATATATTTATTTAAGAAGTGTTATCATTGGAATAAATGGAGATCCTGTGATAGGTAAACTTGAAATTAAATAATAATAAAATAACACGTTGCAGCTAAAATAATGAAAATAGGTTTCATTTTAGAAATCTATGCTAAAAACATACACACACACAAGTTGTTATGGTTTAAAAATGTTTATTTTACAAAAAATGCACATAGATAAAGTAACCTAGTATTTTTGAAGTAAAGAAGTGTATTTTTATTACAGTACAACAATACAGAAATGGGCCTGCTCTTGTTTACATGCTTCTGTCATAGCATTGAATGAGAAATGGCTCATGTTCACACACGTACACACACATTTCACATTAACTGTGTTTGTCTAAAATGTAAAGGAAAAACACTTTAGGGAACCCAAAAGCTTTTTTCGCACTTTTATGAAAAGGGTTTAGTTCCATTGGCTTCTCGTTTTAGACTAGATATAATTGACCACAGACAGCTGTGTGCTGAGGTCAAAGGTCACATGACCATACAGGGTCACATTTACAAACAAAAATGGGTTTGATTTAAAGTTTGGGCATCCTGGCAGCATTCAGACGCATTCCAACGCAGGAAGATCCGGAAGCGTAGCGCATCTCTCTCAGCATGCCGCTCCATGTCTTTTTGTCATCTTCATACCTGAAGGAAAAAAGGTTGATACATAAACTGACATCCAGTTCAATGCTGGATCTATTCCAGGGCAATTTCTTGCAACTTTGAAATCTTTTTTTCCTTTCAGAACCAGCTGGACACAGACTCGGGATGACTTACTGCCACACATCAGTGATCTCAGAGGGTCCAATGGTTTTGTCCTCCAGTTCTACAATAGCAAAGCCCCCAATGGCATAAAGGTTTCCTCCGGTGCTCACGAGATTCACAGAGCTACGCTCCTGAGGGAACTCGGTGAATGTGTCCCACCTGAGACCACATCATAGTCATTTAATACAACATACATATTTAATTTTTACATGCAGAAGCAGTGAAGATGTGGCAGAGAAGATGGATAAGCAGGAAGACAGCATCTATAATGGTAAATCTTTGTACACAATATTCCTATAATTATAATAATTGTTTCCCAAACAAACCTGTAAATTGCATGGGATATATTTTATTCAGTTGTTATTGTTAGCTAAAACTATTAAAAACTTTCATTAATTGAAATAAAGCTGAAATAAAATAAAATATTAGACAAAAAATATACATGTTGCCTTAGAATCTAACTGAAATAAAATAAGCTAACGTAGTAAAATTACTAAAACTAAAAGTGAAATAAAAATATGAAACCTAAAATTTAAATAATAATAAATGGAAACTAAATAAAAATATTTAAAATAATAATGACAAAAAGCACATTCAAATACAAAAAATGTAACTACATTTTAATTATAAAACTATCAAAATAAAAGCAGTTCAAATATTTATAAATACTTTAATATGCCTGGAGGGGAATCATACTTGTTTGTTCCACAATCATAGGTTTCAGATAAAGCTGTGAGTCCGTCTTCATTCACTCCTCCAGTTACGATGATCTTTCCCTGATGAACAACGGCACCAAACATCGCTCTGGGCGTCTTCATAGCAGCCAGTTCTCGCCATTCTGACTGCTTGTGGTTGTACACAAACATTTTATTGAGAGCTTTGCTGGGAGAGAGAAAATGCAGAAGTACATTCTTGGTGTTATTGTGAAAAATCCATCGGTTCAAGTTGTTTTAACTAAACATGCTGCTTTGTAATCTTTCTTTAGAAAGTAGTAACTTGTACTTCACCTCAAACTGAATTTCTGCGTTAAAAGGGCTGTTCTTCATATTTAGGTACATATACAATCTATAATTGTATGATTTTCTATTATTAATTTATATGAAAATAAACTTAAGCCACTCGTTTCAAACATGCAGAGCGGTAGGTGCTACACACAGGCAAAACAGTGCACAGTTTAGCTGGTTTACTTTACTTTTTACTAGTTCTTCTGGTGTTTAGTAATAGTAACTAAGCTGCTCAATGTCAATACATGCATTTTTTGTACTGAAGAGGAAGTTTCATCAAGCTGTTTTATCTGAAAAGATGAATACATCATGATAAAAGCCCTTTAAGTGTCACATTGTACTGAAGCTTTTTAAGGAAATTTGATGGATCACAGACAGCTGCAAACTACACCATATGTTCATGAGCACCACTTATTTCTGTTCACACACACATGCACACACACACACACACATACGCACACACACACACACACACACACACGCACACACACACACACACACACATACACACACACACACACACACACACGCACACACACACACACACACACACACACACACACACACACACACGCACACACACACACACACACTCTTACTTGTCATCTGTCTTTCCTCCGATGCAGTACACCAGGTTGTTATGTGACACAACTGAATGGCCGTGAATACGCAGAGGAAGTTTCTTGGTCTCGTGCCATTTCATCTTTCTGCAATGACATGAAATACTATTGAAGCCACAGATCTGAGCCAGCAGTCAAGTGTGAAGAGCAGAATCAGCAGGTGGACAGACGAAGCTTTTGAATTCATACTCAGTGTCATAACATATGACGGAGTCCAGGGACTCATTGGTCTGCAGGTCTTTGCCAGCGATGGCGAACAGCAGGTTTTCCCATTCGCCCATACTGAACAGGCATCGAGGGCTGGGCATAGGAGGCATTGCCCTCCAATCAGCAGCAATGCTGTCCAGCTGGATAGAGTGGAATAGTTTTAAAATTACAAATGAATTCCCATAATACCTTACATATGGCTTACATAAGAGTAGATATCATTAACTACCAATGAATACATTTATTACAACAGATTCATTTTCATTTATAAACATGTAATATTGAAGACTAATATTGTTTTAATATATTGTCCTAAAATGTTACTACATTATCGTCCAAATCTTTTACATAACACTGAAAAAAAAAAAAAAACATTTTTAAGGTGAGTGGTTGCAAACTATTTTTTTTATCTACATTTATATATTTTTTTAAGTTAGTCAACTAAATTTGTTTATTTAATTGTAACTAAAATAAATGGCTTGCAACCACTTACCTTAAGATATTTTCAGTGAATTCAATGAATCATTTTGTTCAGTGTACAAACAGTATTCTTGCATAGGGCAATATATAAGCTACTACATAGCAAAACTGCTAGATTGCTTATGTTGTCGCAAGGTTTGAACTGCATTATCACTCAGCTATAATCTGCTAAATTCATACGATATTATTAATAGTAACATCTTGATTTTCTGTGAAGCTGCTTTGAATCCATGTATTGTAAAAAGCACTATACAAATTAAATTGACTTGATATAGTTAGTTCATATTTGTCTATAATACATTTATGTTAATTTGTACAACTTGATAATTAAAATGCATTAGGTAGAATATCTAATTAACCTAAATCCTGAAAAAGTACTGCTTATTGTTAGTTCATGTTATCCAGCGTTAACAAATTACAATGTAAAGTGTTACCATAAAAGCAGCTCAATTCAGAGACCTTAAATATAGGATTTAAGAAAAATTTACCTTGAAAGTGTTTATAAAATTGATTGAAGTTTGCAAATCAAAGTTAAATCAGTTCAAAGTCCCATGAAAAGCCATAAAGATGGATTTTCATGCTGGTCCTGGTTTACAGTGGACCAGTATGACCCTTTCGGACCCTTTCTTAAACTAAAGATAGTTTAAGAAACCTAGTGCGGTTACCATCACACCTCCTAGATGTAAAGTTGTTTTGTACCTGGTAGAAGTAGCACTGCAGAGGAGACTCTTTGCTCTCATCATCGACGAACAGGCCACCGACGATGAAGAGCTGGTTCTTCTTGGTGCAGAGACTCACGTGGTTCTTTGGCACCAGCTCTGCCGTGGCGGCCAGAAAACACTCATTCTCAGCCACGTCAGAGGCCACAGCGGCCGTGTCATTGATCATGAGGATCAGGTCTCGTCCGACATCCCCAGTCTACGATTATCGCTCAAGTAACCCGGCAGCAGCTCCTCTTCCTCCTCTCCATTCACCTCCTTCCTTCTTCTCTTTGGGTTTCTTCTCGGGAGTTTTCCTCCGAGGGCATCTTTGATGACTTGCAGCTTCTTCAAGAGTTCTGGATCTGCCTTGATGATGTCATCGGTCTCGACTTTCTCCCGGATGTACTTCTCGGGAAGAAGTCGGAAGCGGATGCACTCAAATGCTTCGCTCAGGCTCTTGGCACGATTGGCCTTGTCGCCATGCACCCACTTCATCACCGACTCAAACACAACCTCCTCCTTCTCCACATTAAGCGTGTCTCCACCAATCAGAGCCAAGAGCTCGTGAGTCGCCAGCTGAAGGAACTCTTCCTCAGCCGCCACGGTTTCGAATCGGTCAGCGATGAAATCGCGTGCCGCTATGGCGAGCCTGGGAACGCCGAGGACCAGGCCGAGCCTGAAGACGGCGAGACAATTAAACAGCGACAGCTTCTTCTGGAGATAGTTCACACATACAGTGAACACTGAGGGAATCTGGAATCGGTTCGCCACTGCAAAGATCTCCTGAACATTGTCGTCCGTCAAATCAATCTCAGCAGAATACAAATACTGGATGATCATATCCATGATATTAGGATCAACGTCATCCAGAACCACTTCCTTGCCGTTTACCTTCTCCTTGCCGTCTTCGGAGAAGAAGAGCTCTCTGAAATAAGGACTACAGGCGGCCATGATCAAGCGGTGGCAGGGAAAGCAGCGGTCGCCGATTTTCAAAGTGCAATCCACAAACTTGTTTTCATTCAGAAGTTCTTTCAGTCCATCCTGAAGCAAGGTGCTCTGGAACAGCCGCAGCTCGTCCTTTATGGCTTTAGGATCCATGCTGTTGCGTTTCAAGATGGGAATTGGCAGACAACAGAAGAAAAAGGGGAGAAGGTGGCTGCAGGTCTGCTCGCCACACCGGCCGGGCTGGAAAAGGACAGAGAGCTAAAAAGATTCCCAGAGTGAAGGGGCTGTTATTTAATCCTGCCCTTCTAAATATAACCCTCCCGCTCATGTCCACCCCCACTGCCTCTGTCATACTTCAATCCTAGTTGTGAAGAAAGGGATCCCAATGTGATGGCCATCCTAGACAGCAGCTGTCACGACGGGACGAGATACATACGGATCTGAGGAGACTTATGAGTCGGCAAGTTTGACCAATCTTTGAGTTCAATTCTCCACATAAATGAAGGTTTGAGTAGTAGTGTTTGGAGACAGCTGCAGCTACAACAGGTGATGAGCCATTTTCAGCTGCCTCAAGCACTCGGTGCCTCGAGTCAAACTTTATTACTCATGCGTCAGATCCTGGGAGGAGACGAAACTCTGTGTAGCTGGTTATACTTGTGTATTCTTAGAACAGTGCAAAAACTATACCTTTAGCCATACAGCAGCTTCAAAGTCACCCAAAGAGAACAAGTCACTCTTGAAGGGACATTCTTGTACCTATTTCACCAATGAAAGGTTTATAGTACCTTAAGGGCTCATTTTACAGTGCTAAGGTAATCATTTGTTTCTTTTAGGGGTAGATAAGATGCACAGTTGACCTTTTAAGGCTATTACACCAGATGTACCTATAAACGCACATTTTTCTGACAGTGTGGACAGCACTGCTAAACACAAATCTCAAATGTACAAATGAAGTCAAAGGCCCAATCCCTTTCCTACCCCTTACACTTACGGTGAAGGGGAAGGGGTGTCTCAATTCTCTTTTGGTTAGAGGGGTAGATAGCCCTTCAAACGAGGATTTTTCAGGACCACACTTCAAACGAAGGGGTATGAGAATCATCTCAGCATAAACAGGCTACAGCGGCAACATGAAGTGAACAAAAAGACCCATAAATGTAGACATTTCTGCCATTAAGAAAGATAAAGTAATGTGTTCGTATTTACGATCACGTTATTAAAATAAATGTTTGCAAAAAAGTTAAATCACTACTTTACTTTATTTATAAAGTGCATTTCACGCAACTCTAGGTTTACCCAAAGTGCTGTACAAAAAACTATAGTCAACAATACACAACGCAACATCACACCCTTACATCAAAACAGTGCCTCATCAAAGGCTACAGAAAAAAGGTGTTCTTTAAGTACATGCTTGAAATATGACAACGACGATACAGTTCTGATAGAAAGAGCAAATTGTTCCAAAGATTGGAGCATCAACGGCGAAGGCTCGATCACCTCTACATTGTAGCCTTGTTCTTGGAAAATAAGGAGGCCAGAACTACAAGATCTTAAGGCTCTGGTAGGATTGTAGTTTAAACAGGCTTCTGTAAGGTAGGATGGGGCCAGATTGTGTAATGATTTAAAAGTTAGAACTTAAAAAATATTCTATACTTGACTGGAAGCCAATTTAAAAAGATTAAAATTGGCGTGGCATGATCGAACCTTCGCCTGCAGCCTTACACACTGGAACGATAGTGCCACAACATATGTCCATGTCTGATCAGGGCTGTAACCACCATAGACATTGAGAGGGGCTAGTCCCCCAATAATTAGACATCGCTAAACCATTTCTCAAATATGGCCAATTTGAGGGAGAGAGAGATGGACATTGCATTTATGCGTCTCTCTTTATGAGTGAGTTTATTCAAAATCATGTTTTTCCAACTCTAGGTTCTAGAATGATCTCAGGGCTCAAAGGAGAGACACTATACTAAAATTAAAACAAGCAGAAAGGTGTTAGGAGAAGGAGACGTGTAATTTAAGTCAAAGCACAAGGGACAGATACAGTGGGGCAAAAAAAGTATTTAGTCAGCCACCAATTGTGCAAGTTCTATTTAAAAAGATGAGAGAGGCCTGTAATTTTCATCATAGGTATACCTCAACTATAAGAGACAAAATAAGAAAAGAAAATCACATTGTAGGATTTTTAAAGAATTGATTTGCAAATTATGGTGGAAAATAAGTATTTGGTCACCTACAAACAAGCAAGATTGCTGGCTCTCACAGACCTGTAACTTCTTCTTTAAGAGGCTCCTCTGTCCTCCACTCGTTACCTGTATTAATGGCATCTGTTTGAGACTGTATGTGAGACTGTTAAAGAGGAAGCATGAGGAGACATAAACGACAAGCATGTGTGGAAAACATACCGGTTTAATTGATAGAGGTTAGCTAAGGTTTATTCAGCATTTAGGTTTTTATTTGGAGGCTGTTTTCTCAGACGTTTGGGGTTGATTATATTGGAGCCCTGCTATATTTAAACACATCAAGGTATTTCATGCAGTAATTAAAAAATAATGTTTTTGCTCCATAAGGGTGTACAACTTTGAACCTTTACCTTAGTAAATAAGTAATTGGTAACATTAACAAAAATGGCATTGTGCAGGTCATGCACTTCCTGGAATGCCATTGAGATGAATGGGAAAGCTAATGTGTTGTTTTCTCAGACATCACAATATCAAAATACTGCACCTTAATATGTCTCCAAGAGATGGCAGTGTGCAACCTCAGAGTCACCGCAGAACATCTGCCATGTTACCTCATTATAACCAGCACAAATCCATCTTGAGCTGAACATATGATGATTTAGTGAACATGAGATTTCAGATTACAAAAGTATTTTATTACAAAAAGTACAAGATACAAAATGACAAGCTTTATTACACTGATACTGACAACAATAGTTCTCAAAATCAAGATTACATTTCATTTATTACATTAATGCCAATTGAAGAATGTCGTGTAACTATGACAGTGTACAATATTACAGTATTGCTTGTTCACAGTTCTGCAGGTTGTGATATGAAACGTATTGTGCACCAATTGTTCATATACTTTTGAGTATCTCAGTGCAGGTCCATCGTATTTGAGTGTGAGGAATTATCTACAGACAAAGGGAAAGGTATGCATAATGATATCAGCCTCCTAAATGCAAAGAAAAGAGTGAAGAATGTGACTATATGGAAATAACTGGTGTCCATTTTCAGTGTCAGTAATATTTACTAAAGAAAAGTTTAATTCAAGTGTGTGTTTTACCTGCTCGCACAACAACACATGTCTTTATGCACTCTTCTTCTGTGTCAAAGCGGTTCCGGTTCCCCTCACAGCTTCCGTACCAGAACTGAGCGCAGGCGTTGGCTTGCCGGTCGTAGTACCAGCGGATGCTATAGTCCCGGCAAGAGCCCTGATCCAGGAGCAGCTCACAGCGCGGGTCAAGAGATACTACTTCTGAACATAGATTATTAAAAAAACAAGATTACATATGTGTCATATCTTATCTGGTGAAACAAATCTACAGATATTTCACCAGGTTACTTGCTTTTGTTATTAATGAGAATCTTCAACTATAGATTTGTTTTAGTTCATCAGGCATTTCAGTAAAAGAAGACTGCAGATGATTTGATGACTGTATGCATGTGATAGCACACATCGTGTGCATGCATGTGCAGCAGAATTAGCACTTTTTAATAAGTATAAAAGATGCAAGTAAATGTCATAAAATGACTTATTTGTAGTCCATTGTTCTAGTGATCCCCCCCTCAAACAATTAAATGCGTATCTATGAAATCAGGGATTTGAAGAATGCAGAATGTTTTATGTACACTACCATTTAAAAGTTTGAGTATTGTTTAAGTCGTGAGTAATATTAACATATGGTTAGGGTTTGGCATGTAATGTGTGTAACGAGGACACTTCTCTTATGCTTTCTGAGGCTGCATTGATCAAAGATACAGTAAACACAATACTACTGTCAAAAATTCGTACAATTTAAAATAACTGTTTTCTACGGTGCCCGGGAAGGGACATGCTTAGTTCATTTAGTTTTGCTGTGTCCATATTATTTGTGGGAAAGTCACATTAACTCGTGGGAACGGACATTTCTCGTGGCCATACATTTAATGCACAAACAAACCAGTAGCAATCTGGGATTATCAGAGATTTATTAAACAATTATTTTCATCCCACAGTCTTGTAAATACGTTATATTTGTATATTTATTGTTATATATGCTTATTTCCCCTTTCAAGGTGTGTATCGCTTTACCTAATTAACCCTTTGTATGCTAGTATTATTAATATGCTACAATATATTTGGAAAATACTGTAAACACCTGATAATTATGCCACTTTATGCTTGTATTTACACACGAGTGTGACGATTAATTAGCATGTTGTGTTTTTATTTACAAATAAATAACGTGGATGATTAATTCCACAAAGAATCACTATAGCAGCCTATATAATTAGTTTATTAATTAGCCAAAATAAAATGAAATATGTTAAATTCAACCTTTAAACCGCACGTCCAGTAATAATTCCACTCATATCGCATAATCAAAGCTTTATTGGCATGTCGAGCATTTACAGTAGACTATTGCTGACAAAACTATTCGTTAAGAGATCGAAATGAAGAGGAAAAAATAAAAATCCAGTATAACCAATAAAACAGTCTAATAATAATAATATACAAAATATTACAGAAAAGACGATCAGTTAATGGACTTACAAAAGTGTGGGATGGAGAAAAATGATTTATTGTTTTTCTTTTATGTACTTTATGTAATATTAATTCATGATAAACTTCATTCGAATGCTGACTACATCACGTCTAATACTGTCTGGTAGCCTTGGATTATGGTTAATATTATAATTTAATAATGTTTTAATTTCTATAATAATTCAAAATAAAATATTAATAAATGATCTCTGATAAAATCAGGGTGCTATGGTCACACATGCTTGTTTATGCATTAAACAATATAATGCATTAAAATATGTTATTTCCTCAAAATAGGATCTGGATGACATAAGAATGTAGTTTCCTTGACAAAATTATCTCATCGTTATTTTATCACCTTCCCACGAGTTAATATGTTGTGGCCAAGACAAAGTGAACCGAAAATGTCCCCTCCCGGTCACTGTAGATTTCTATTGAAATATGCATATTTTAAAATGTTAATAATGTGATAAAAATGTGATGTGCAGCTGTATTTTCAGCATCATTACTCCAGTCTTCAGTGTCACGTGATCTTCAGAAATCATAATAATATACTGATTTACTGCTCAAGACACATGCTTGCTGTTTTTGATGAAACCATGATCATTTTCTCCCCAAGTAAAAAATAGAATTCATTTGTAACAATATTTGAGTCTTTACTGTCACTTTTGATTTATTTAATGCATCTTAGCTGAATATAAGTATTCAAGTCTTATAAAACAAATAAATACACATCTTATAGATCCATAACTTTTGAACAGTAGTGTATTAGAGAGTGTGTTATGTTTTTACCTTTAGGTAAAGGTGGTCGTGGTGCTGGTATATACCGCACTGAGGTTGACGTGTTCACAGTTGTTGATGATGATGATGATGATGATGATGAAGGTTTGCTTCGTGTGGACGTCCCAGTGACTGATGCATCTCCTCTACCGCTGCTCTGCTCTGAAGTGTTTGCGTTCGGTGTCTCAGGTACACGCTCAACCTCCTGAGAGGACATTAGAAACGTGAAAAACACTCAAAATCAAAGTTGAACACAAGTCAAAAATTCCATTCAAGGTTTCTTTATTTGTCACATAATAAATTATACAGGGTATAATCAGAAGTGAAATGTAATCGAATCAGGTCCGCTCAGTGGACAGTGCAAAAGAATAAAATATAAGAATTATATAAAAGTAACACAACACAAGAGCATATATATGGTAAAAAGAGAAATAAGAGTAAAATGTGCAATGGAATAAAAAGTGCAAAACAATAAGATGTGCAAAAAACAGTGTACTGGGACTTAATAAATAGTAATATGAATATGAATATGAATAAGAGAGATGTGCAGACGGGTTGTTCAGGGTATGTACACAAAAATACGGGAGATGAGAATATGTATGTTTTCAGTAAAAATCTTGTAAGTGTTTATGAGACTGGGTTTAGGAGCCTGATGGCCTGAGGGAAGAAGCTCCTCCTCAGTCTCTCAGTTTTTGCCATCATGCTCCTGAAGCGCTTGCCAGATGGCAGTAAACAGAAAAGATGGTTACCGGGGTGAGTTGAATCTTTGAGGATTTTAGCAGCTCTGCTTTTACAGCGTTTGAGGTATTCATTATATATAACTAAACCAAAGCCACCAAGAACGTGTCTGGTCCCTGTTAAGCCCCTCGGTGCACTAACCTCGTTAATGTCTGGAGCAAACATGCCTCCTCTCCCGCTCTCACGAGGGACAGTGTTCAGCCCAGACTGTGTTCCCGAGTTCTCTCTGTGGACTTCATTTACATCGGTGCCATAACTGTACCTGCCGTTACCATTAATACCATATCCGTTTCCAAAACCATTAATGCGACTGAAGATAAGTGCTCCATTTTCATCCTCACAGAGCCGATTGACCAGTTTGGACTCCAGAGCTGTATAAGAGCGAATTAAAAGAGAGAAAAGCAATATTAGATATTTAATTCTACCCAAATTCAAATAAATTTGAAATAAATACATAAGTCAACTATTATTATTGAATATATTAACTATAATGTATTGATATTAATATTTACACCGCCGTTCAAAAGTTTGGGATCACTAAGATTGTTTATGTTTTTTAAAGAAGTCTTTTATACTCATCAAGGCTGTATTTACTTGATTAAAATACAGAAAAAATCTGTAATATTGTGAAATATAATTACAATTAATAATTCTGGTTTTCTATTTTAATATACTTCAAATTGTAATTTATTCCTGTGATCAAAGCTGTATTTTCAGCATCATTACTCCAGTCTTCAGTGTCACATGATCTTCAGAAATCATAATAATATGATGATTAATTATCAATGTTGGAAACAGTTGCTTAATATTTCTTTGGAACCTGTGATACTTTTGAGAATTTTTTTTATGTATACATTTATTTAAAATAGAAATCAAAAGTTTTAATTTAGAATCATAAGTTTGGAGTCAGTAATACATTTTTATTTTGAAAGATATGAATACTTATTAAGATATTAATGATAAAAAGCGATAGTAAAGACTTATATCGTTGAAAAATATATATATATGTGTAATACATACACTGAACTTTTTCATTTAAATTTTCAAAGTGTGCATTAATTTATTTTTACAATTTTTTACAAATGACGAGGAACTATGTTCAGCAGTTTTTAAATGTATTTGTTCAAAGTTGATTAATAATGAATTGTAATGTATCAGTCATAAATCAAAACTAAATTTAACTAAATACTTAATTTAGTTAATTTAGCATTATAAGGCATAACTGCTGCACCTCTTGATCTATTTTATTTTTACAAAATGTAAATATTTAGCATATTTAATATATTAAAGTTTATGTCAAATGCCTTGTATTTTTAGCAGTGCAATCAATTAATGAGTCAAGATAAAAAGCAATGTTACAAAACAACGCCTGCTGGTTAACATGCCATAAATACACCATTAAAGCATCTATCAGCTTATGCATACCTCCATATGATTATCATGATTATATAGTTCACAGGTCAAGCCATATCTGTTTTAAATACTGCATTAACTTACCTGATCATTATGTGCAATATTGAATGAGTCGTGCAACTCTGTTGAATGTGAGACGTCTTCTGTGTGTAACGTTGTGTTACGGATCCTGTACTATTTATTAGATTAGATTTATTTTTGTCTCTTTTCGTTACACTATGCACCCAAAGGATTGCACTTTGTACTCGTACAATAACAATAAAGTCATTCATTCACATGTATTCAACGATGCATCGTGCATCACCAGAGAAGTGCATTCATATTGAAGAAGTGCGTAAGGTTTGCTGAATCTATTACCTGGCAAGGTGTTGAAGTCGTCTATGTAGAACATGTGCTCACTGTCAGGGTCTGACGCAATGAGATTGAGCTCCTGGAGAAACTCTTTCTGTGTCGGATCACTAATGTTAACAATCCCCAGAGCGTACATCTCAATGTTGGCTGCATGCGCCTCCTGACAGCGATTTCCAGCTTCACTGGCTCCCGTTTATCTGTTTGTCCGTCTGTGATGACGATGGCGACCTTCCTCACCCCAGGCCTTGCGCTGTAAACGCCCCTG
Organism: Gymnocypris eckloni scoliostomus; assembly: GCA_027564155.1. Lineage (NCBI taxonomy): Eukaryota > Metazoa > Chordata > Actinopteri > Cypriniformes > Cyprinidae > Gymnocypris > Gymnocypris eckloni. Next base: position 11,050,888 of record CM050419.1, read on the forward strand.
AGTTGCTGCGGATGGCAGAGCCGGTGTAGGTGCCCTCGCCGATGTAGTTAACCCTGCGACGCTTGTTTGACGTCTTGTTTGGTCATGAAGCGAGGTTGAACTCAAGCTGGACCTCTAGGCTGTACAAAACGAGACCGACTCGGGTGGCATTACGCCCACGGTGAGTCTGTCGACTAATGCGGCCACAAAGTCCTTGATGATCTCAAAGTTATCAGGCCCGACGCTTTCAGAGCTATCAATCACAAACACCAGCTCCATGGGACGCCTTTACACTTGACTCCACAGCCTGAAAGACAGGACATTTAAGATCAATTCCAAATTCGATATTATTGGATTGAAATAATACATAAGTCAACTATTATTATTGAATATATTAACTATAATGTATTGATATTAATATTTACTGTTCAAAAGTTTGGGATCACTAAGATTGTTTATGTTTTATATACTCATCAAGGCTGTATTTACTTGATTAAAAATACAGAAAAACTGTAATATTGTGAAATATAATTACAATTAATAATTCTGGTTTTCTATTTTAATATACTTCAAAATATAATTTATTTCTGTGATCAAAGCTGTATTTTCAGCATCATTTCTCCAGTCTTTGTGTCACGTGATCTTCAGAAATCATAATAATATGATGATTTATTATCAATGTTGGAAACAGTTGAATATTTCTTTGGAACCTGTGATACTTTTGAGATTATTTTTTTATTTAAAATAGAAATCAAAAGTTTTAATTTAGAAATCATAAGTTTGGGGTCAGTAATTAATTTTTATTTTGAAAGATATGAATACTTATTAAGATATTAATGATAAAAAGCGATAGTAAAGACTTATATCGTTGAAAAAAATATATATATGTGTAATACATACACTGAACTTTTTCATTTTAATTTTCAAAGTGTGCATAAATTTTTTTTTTGTGCAAATGACGAGAAACTATGTTCAGCAGTTTTTAAATGTATTTGTTCAAAGTTGATTAATAATGAATTGTAATGTATCAGTCATAAATCAAAACTAAATTGAAATAAAAACTTAAATTATTCAGGCATTATAAGGCATAACTGCTGCACCTCTTGATCTCTTTTTAATTTTAATGTAAAAATAACTAAATGTAAATATTTAGCATATATAATATATTAAAGTATATGTAAAATGTCTTGTATTTTTAGCAGTGCAATCAATTAATGAGTCAAGATAAAAAGCAATGTTACAAAACAACGCCTGCTGGTTAACATGCCATAAATACACCATTAAAGCATCAGCTCATGCATACCTTCATATGATTATCATGATTATATAGTTCACAGGTCAAGCCATATCTGTTTTAAATACTGCATTAACTTACCTGATCATTATGTGCAATATTGAATGATAATGTGAGACGTCTTCTGTGTGTAATGTTGTGTTACGGATCCTGTACTATTTATTAGATTAGATTAATTTTTTGTCTCTTTTCGTTACACTATGCACCCAAAGGATTGCATTCAATTTCGTTGTACTCGTACATTCATATGTATTCAACGATGCATCGTGCATCACCAGAGAAGTGCATTCATATTGAAGAAGTGCGTAAGGTTTGCTGAATCTATTACCTGGCAAGGTGTTGAAGTCGTCTATGTAGAACATGTGCTCACTGTCAGGGTCTGACGCAATGAGATTGAGCTCCTGGAGAAACTCTTTCTGTGTCGGATCACTAATGTTAACAATCCCCAGAGCGTACATCTCAATGTTGGCTGCATGCGCCTCCCTGACAGCGATTTCCAGCTTCACTGGCTCCCGTTTATCTGTTTGTCCGTCTGTGATGACGATGGCGACCTTCCTCACCCCAGGCCTTGCGCTGTAAAACGCCCCCTGAGTTGCT
>CM050419.1:11057757-11072757 GCA_027564155.1 Gymnocypris eckloni scoliostomus
AACAGCTGATGTGTCTAATTGTAACCCAGTAGAGTTTCTTGCTCAAGCTGGTTAGAGTTAGTAGACCAGCAAAAAGCCCCTGTTCCCAAAACAAAGTTAACAATCTTTTGCTGCCATGACCTGGTGTCTTCAAAAGGATGCTTAACTATTTTAACCAGCAAAACTTTGATCAGAGGCTTCATCAGAAAGATTTGAATGGCTTTAAATATGTAACAGTTGATAAAATTACACGTGTTTCTGTACACGTGTAATTTGATCATTATTCATGCACTATTATAGTTGTATCAATATGTAGAATTCGTTTTTTTTTTTCGTTTAAATTTTATTTAATTTTTTTTTATTCTTTCAGCAAGTTTTTTTGTCCAAGATTGATTTTAATTTATTTTATATTAGTTTTATTTTAATTAACGAAAATGTTTTAGTTTTACTTACAAGATAATGTCAACATAAAACACTGTTTGCAACCCATTTAACGTCCATGCATATTATATCTTACATATTTCAATGAATATGTGAAGAAGAAATGTAGGATGGGACTTGATTGAATCATAAAAATAAAAACATTTTCTCCGAAAGAACATGCACTGATGAATCGCAAGACTGTGAATTAAGAAAAACAACCGAGTGAATTCTGATTTCATGTTGACTTTACATTAAGAGTAAAGTGAAGATGACTTACTTTAGCTCCCGGTTCTCCTGCGCCTCTCTCTCCTGGTGCACCGGTCTCACCTGGTAAACCTTGATCACCCTTCAACAGCACATTTGTTTAAGCATACAGATGATTATATAAGTTATCGGAAACAATCCAACCCTTTTACTATTTGAAGTTGTGACAGTGTTTATAGCATGATGGGAAACGCTTGCCTTTGGTCCAGGGTAGCCCTCACCCTGTAGGCCTCTGCTTCCCGGGGGTCCACGTGGTCCTTCCACACCCTAAAACAAGCATATCCTACAATGCATGGATGTATGGTACATTTTTACATCATGCTCAGATCATAATCCTGTCATAACCTTCTCTCCTTGGATCCCTGCTCCAGGAAGCCCCACTGCTCCTTGAAGACCAGGAGGACCAATATCACCCTTAAGACAATAAACACAAATATACCATTGCAATTACACACCTCAGAGTCAAGCATAAGCAAATCTGGCAGCTCATGTACAATCTAGATATTAAAAGGATTTGGAATGTGTAACAGATAGCATTGATATTCATATATGTCATGGCCACAGGCTGATAGCACTGCATGCTGTGACATGTTCCTTCACAAAGCCACAGAGAATGATATAATAATGCAAATTATGTAAATAGTTACACTTGAACATTTTCAGAGCTAAGAAATTTTTTTTTTTTTAGTTTTTAAAGAAAACTAAACATCTAGTATAGAGCAGCTTTAGCTCAAAACAAATAAAGTGACTAGTTAAGTTAAAAATCTGATTTAATTTGATCGATCTGAATGTTTACCTTGTCTCCTCTAATGCTGGGACCCACTGGTCCCCTGGATCCTCTTGGGCCCTCCAGACCCCTCTCACCCTGTAAAAGAAAGACGTTTAAACCATCAAACCATGCATTGCCCTCCCATTTGCATATATTTGTGTTGTTGTTGTTTATACTGGTGAATGTCACAAACGTGTGCAGCTCACAATTCAAGAGCAAAAGAAAAAGCAATAATTGTAGAGAGAAAATTAAACCTATTCTAGAACCATTAAAATATTATGCATAACAGCTTCTGAAGAAAACTCTGCCATGATGCTAAACTGTATTTTTTTGTACAATTTTTAAATAAAATATTTGTAAATAGTACATTTGAAAAGAAAATACTATTTTAGCCTTTCTACTTCAAAATTTCATGTTTTATTCATTGATATTTTCTGTTTCTTTGTCATTATTTGTGAAAATTACAAGTTAAAATCGGTTCAAAGAAACACCTTCAACATCCTTTTTTCCATTGTACATTATCTGGATATTTGCGAGGATGTTTGAGAAGTTAAAACAGAAAACATGATTAGAAATCTCATTCTGCACTGGGTCAACACACCTCTGAAGCTCAACTGGTAAAACACAGCGCTGGCAACACCAAAGTCATGGGTTTGATTCCCAGGCAACACATTCACTGAAAGCACTTTCAGTTGCTTTGCATGAAAGCATCTGCCAAACGCATAAATATATCTGACACAGATATAGAGTCAAACAACAGCAAGATCAATTATGTTCCTTTATTGAATGAAAACAGATTGAAAGAATGCTGGATCACTCCGAAAATGAATTAAGGTCAGAGGTCACAAAGTGTAGACATTTCAAAGGTTCTCTGATATAAACCATGCACACAAGACACAACTCCAATGAAAACCCATTAAACCTCTTCATAAGCTTGACATGACTCACGCACACTGCATTCTGAAAATGATGACGTGTTTACCTTCGGTCCTGGTAAACCCTCTCCTGCCGGGCCCTTCTCTCCTGGAAAACCCTGCGGCCCCTGTGGCCCCTTCAGAGAAAACATGATTATAGAAATGAATACGACGACTTCATTGTGTTCAATGACAATTGACCTGTCATAAGCCCCGCCCCCCTTAGTTACTGTTGCTCCCTCGGACAAACAAACAGTTGCTCGCTGTCTTAATGACAGCTGCGGAGTGAAAACCTTGTCACACGATGTTTTTGCACAAGTTTGGACACAGAAGGCCACCAAATGAGAATTAAATATTCCATGGAGGGATTTATAAAATATTTACAAATAAATACGGTGGGTAACTCGAAGCGAGGGTTTACGGATCACAATACAAGCGGGAGAAGTCTCATATCACGATCGCGGATGATAACATGCAGGATCAACACTGTTCATGTATCGCAGGGTGCGATTAAATTATATTCAACCAGTTTAATATGGAGAGACAGTGAAATGTAGACCTTCGTTTATGTGTTTTTGACCTATACACTGTACAAGACGCGAGAAGAGTCCGCTATTTAAGTTTGTATGTTAACATGGACTCAATAACTTTAACGTTAGCTAGTTTTAGCCAGATATACCTTGCTAAAGCACAAGATAACATTAACGTGCTTGAGCAGATGAAAATTGTAACTTAATGAGTGTATGGCAACCAGAAAATGAACGTTTTTGTCTTCATTTGTATTGGGGTTGAATACTTAGGGATATTTTGCTCTGTTTTGTTTGGATTCAGGAAATGTAATAAAATAAATAATATTGCCTATCCTCACAGGATACCTGGAATCAGTGTTACAAGTACCCCAGGCACATCGTGTTTCCATTTTTGAAGCATAAAGCCCATAAAACCGATGCGAGCTTCGGATCCTCCAATGCTTCTCTATGGCGCTGAAACCTAAAGCTGTCCCGAGTTCCGCTCCCGTGCAAATGATACTCGACTGCCATTGGCTAGTCTGCGTTCGAGGAGGGGCTTATCGATAGGTCAGTGCAATCTCTTTTGAGCACGATCACTGGCATATCTTTACCAGTAGGCCCGGCTCGCCAAGCCCAGGAGGTCCAGGAGGACCCATTCTGCCCTGAAACCCCACATCACCCTACAGATTGAGAACACATGCGTGTTATGACCACAGATACGAGTGCATTGGGTTCATGATCTCAGAGTTTCTATTTAAAGCCAACCTTTGGTCCAGGAAGCCCAAAGCCAGTCTCGCCTGTATTCCAGGTGGTCCGGGAAAACCTCTCTCGCCCTAAAAGATGCAAAACCATGCAGAACAATAATAACAGTTCCAATATTGAAGTCCAGTCTGTGAACTTAATGCTCTCTACACTATTGAAAAGACCACAAAAAAGGCATAATTTTTTTTAGACCTGCACAAATAAAATGAATACCAAATGTCTATACAGAACAAATAAATACAGTCTCAAAATGAATGCATCTCAGCTTCTTTTACTTAAACCAACTAATATCCAACTGCAAAACATGGTAACTGCAACCGTCTAAAACACTCAAAACATGTTTTATTCAACATATCCTTATGCATTTGGTTTATGTAGTAATAAAACAATACATAGGAATTAGAAGATGACTGATATTAGATTTTGCTGATTTGAAAATCAGAGAAAGACAATTACTACTAAAATCTAAATGTTTAATGTTAAATGATGTTCTTTGGGGCTGAATGTGCAGAATGTGCTTTGTGCTATATCTTCTCCGTTGTTTTTCTATGTCAACACTTGCTAGAGAGAGACGGGTTTGACTGTTGTGTTCATGTTTCACATCTCGTGTAGCGTCTTGCACATGACACCCCGTTCTATATATGCAGTGCATGCGGGATGAAGAGTGGCCATGGACCACAAAACCAGTCTTAAGTGTCAATTTTTCAAAATTGAGATGTATGCATCATCTGAAAGCTGAATAAATGAGCTTTCCATTGATGTTTGGTCTGTTATGATATGACAATATTTGGCCGAGAAACAACTTTTTTATATCTGGAATCTGAGGGTGCAAAAAAGCTAAATATTGAGAAAATCATCCTTAAAGATGTCCAAATGAAGTTCTTAGCTATGCATATTACTAATCAAAAATAAAGTTTTGATATATTTACGGTTAGAAATTTACTAAATATATTCATGGAACATGATCTTTACTTAATATCCTAATGTTTTTTGGCATTAAAAAAAATTATAGAATTTTGACCCATACAATGTATTGTTGGCTATTGCTACAAATATACCCCCGCGACGTAAGACTGGTTTTGTGGTCCGGGGTCACAAATGGTGATTAATCTACTTGGAACGAATCCCAAAACTCAAACTGCAGCAATAAACTGCTTACATCTGGATTCAGTCATATTCACTGAATATGAATTTGGTCTGCTTGCCATCAAGCCTGTGTTAATACGGGCAATAAAATAAACACACTGCTTTAAATTAAAAACGTAACCTTATGGAATGCTTTGAATATCAGCATCTGTTAATAGGAAATGGTCTCATAAAAACACGTACCTCTGTGCACTTTCTGTGCGACACCGATATACTGCACGTTTCTCCGCAGTTTCAAAGAGAAATGTCCACTGAGTGGAGCTAAAACACAGGTTAAATACGTGAACCCCAGCACGTTTTTATTACGTAGATATTGCTGTGTTTTTATTATGTTTCTACAGGTACGTATTGCGCGGTTCAGAATTCAAATATCTGGGGTCTGTCCCAAAAAGTTAATTCTCTATCATGTCTATCTATATGCCCTACACCAAACCCAACTCTACACGAATAGTGTTAACAAATGCAAAACTGATATAAAAACTGATTTGTTGATGCAACCGTGCCATTTCAACTTCATTATATGCAGATTTGAACTGCTTTGTCGAACCGTGATTACACAGGATTCAAACCGGAGCTCTTCGCCTCTTAAGTACGTCTCCGTGAGCTACCGAACAAACTTACCGTCTATTAAAACATATAGATATGAAGCTGGATATGTGTGATGCTAATGCTCAAAAGCATCAGTTTTCAAATCTCCCAGCATATTAATATTGTTTTGAAGTCGTAACATGATATTCTTCATGTAATTGTATGAAAATTACGCTTTATTAATCAAAACTCCGTACATTTGTGAGAAAAGGAGTAAAAGATGTCAGAGTTTTACTGCCTCTAGTGTTGGCTTCTTTTGGATACTGCATTAATATGTAGTTATTGGTACGTATTTCGTGTCTCCCTAAAAAGTGCACCCAGGTACTTAAATGCTATGAGACCAGGTAGGAAAAATCATAATAACCGTGATATTATAAAATCATTTCATAACTATTATGTACACCGGGCCATTAGGCACATGTCTGCATGCATTCTTTCATTGGGCAGATGAAACCGGGGGTCTTTGAAGACACACGTCAGACATATTTAAGCAAAGACCGTAATTACAGTGTTCAGACACATTAGGCAGAACACCTTCACCTGTCAAAGACAGAAATACTGATTTGTGAAGCATGCAAGTCCAGACATTAATCTGTTGCTCGGATGATATCCATCAGTACAGGAAAAAAACATTCCAGGAAAAATGATTCAGTTCTGAGTTCTCTTTAGTAGCACACAGATGCATATCAGCACTGACAGAGAACTAAACGAGATCTTTGAGTGTCACAAATGATCCACATTAAAAATAACCAGCCTAATGAATTATATGCTTAAAGTCATTTTTAGCATGGCAGCCCCTTCAAGGCATTAAGGTCTGCAGAAATATTCTATTACACAAGAACATGGAAGAACGTTTATGTCATTATGTTTTTCCAAACATTCTACACACGTAGCAATAAAGTTTCTTAGCATTGATTATTCCGTGAAGAGCCTTTAACATCCACGGAGCACTTACATTTCACAAACGGTTCTTTCAATCGGAAAAAGATGCTTCATGATTAATAAAGATCATTAAAATGTTTCTCAAACTAAAAAAGTGCTTTTATTTATTGGAAACCAAAATGGTACCCCTGTGAAAAGCCTCTTTTGTAATCTTTATTTTGAAGAGTGTAATTGTCCACCTGCTTTCTGAAAAAATAAAAGAAATGCTGCTTTGCTGTATTTGAAAGCAGACATTGTTGAATCGAACTCACTTTTTTGCCTGCTGGGCCTTCAGGGCCAATGTCTCCGTTAGGTCCAGGCGAACCCTGCAGAGAAACACAACAGCGTGATACAGTAATGAAGACGAGAAACATGCATGTTTGAGTTTAAAGACCAACCTGCGGTCCTCTGCTTCCTCTGATACCAGCAGGACCCTCCGGACCCTGTTATAGAATCAGATTCAGTTAGTTCAATTCATAATGTGTTACTGTACATGAACATGTAGATCTGAAGCGTCACTGACTCGGTCTCCTTTGACTCCTGGTGTCCCGCACTCCCCTCGCTCACCCTAAAAAATACAAAACAATTATATATGTATATTTAAACATCAGTGTCAGTATATACACAACACAATTTAAATGTTTGGAAAAATATATATTAATTTTGACAATACACTCAGGTGAGGTATAAAGTCATATCAGTTGTTTACAAAGCTGTTTTATTCTTCAAAAAAACTAAATGATATACTATTTAAAATGTAATATTGTATATTAACAGTTAAAAACATTGTAACATCAGTCAATACAACAACAAATATTTACAGTAAGATTGCATGTAAGACATATATCAAATTTGTGGTATTTGTTTAAACTTACATTTACCAGACGCTTTATTCAAAGTGGCTTAAACTCATTTTAAGGTTATTATTTTTTCAGAATCTAAGCATGAGATGGGCCTTGCACAACCGATATTTTGCTAATTAGTGCATGATTTTACCGTTTCTCCTTTGTATCCAGGTTTCCCCTAACGATCAATACAGAACACATGGTGAGATACACAGATACACAAGCAGAACATGTCAAAACAGAGTGACTTTAGGCCTGGTTCTGGACAGGTTCACCTCTGTCCCATCTCGTCCAGGAGGACCGCTGAATCCGCTCTCTCCCTGCAGGACGGGTCACATTTTAGAGGGTAACACAAATCAATGACAAACATGGGTGATAATTTCAAATAACTTTGACCTCTTGTCCTTTAGGTCCTGGACTTCCATCTTCTCCAGGACGACCCTTTTTACCCTGTGGTGCTCAGAGAAGGAGTGTTAATTTACTAATGAGTCAGATTCGGTCAACAGTGTCTGGACAAAGAAAACCGCTTGAAGTGGAATAACGCATGGGTGCAGAATTATGTGTTTATGTTTATGTGCTCCCTTCTAGACAGAAAATGATTTACAATACTAAAGAAATAAGGTTTTATTAATATGCTGAAATTATATTCATTTAAAATAGCAGTGGAACAGTTTTATTGCAATAAATGATGTCTATATATTGTCTGAATTATTTACAATATTCAAACAACTTCTGTCCACCAAATCAAATTCAGTGTAATTTCATCAAAATGCAAGAAGTCTATTTCAGGGACTAATTTAATAATACTTTCATTGTTTTTTCCCACTTTATGCTCCTTTTTGAAGATTGACTGATACGATTATAAACTGTCACTGTCTGTACAACAGCTGTGTGCTGTCTGAGTAACACAAAAATAATGGCAAACAGGTTTAGTATGACATAAGCATGAGTAATTATATATTTGTAAAATTCGTGCATGTTCAGCCAATGAGGCCATCATTTCTGTTCTCTGGTTATCAGATTTGTTCTTTTTGTTAAACATTAAATTATGCTTTTTTGAAACACCGTGTGAGTGTCTAGAAAGGGTTTTAAGAACGTGTGACACTTACAGGGGGTCCACTGGGTCCTCGCTCTCCTTTCTCACAAGTGCATTTTGGGGAAAGAGGACACTGTTGGACAAAGACACACTGCTTTAGTCACAACAAATAATGTCACTCATAGGTGTCCTAAATGAATTCTGTCAGTCAAACACTTACCACTTCATTAGCCACCTCAGTCTAGAAGGAAACAAACGTGAAAAAGGTGAATTTACAAGATAAATTGACAAAAATAATGAGACCTTACACAGTTTATACATGTATAAATGTTAAAACTAACTTTTAGAAAACTGAAAGTCTCTTCTCAATACACAAAAGGCTGCTGGAAGAAAATCTGCCTTTTTTAAAGATGTCTCTCATGCCAGGTTTAGTGTGCATGCATTTGCATATTATATGCATGTGTATGAATGAGAAAAACAGAAAGAGAGACACATTTCAAATAACATTCCTTGGATGAAAGATCAAGTGATGATAGACAGATGCCGTAATCTGTGAATCACAGGCACTCAGAAGAACAAAGAACATTTCATTGCAACACATTAAGTCATTTTGTCTTGATTGCTAACAGCGTACACAGTTGACATAATGACACAGTGGAAAGATGCATGTCTTATTTAACCGAAAGCAACATCACACTTAGCTTGAACGAGCAGCTGATCAACAGATGTAACGACAGCAGATGAGACAGTCGAGCAGCAGAGATGACAATGTTGCATGAGTTGAATGCTCCTGCGATTAAAGCTCTTGATTGTGCTTTTCTTGTCTCATTGACAAGCACCTGCATCATCTCCAGAGCTGGGAGAGATATTCAGCATCCTGCATGCAGGATCATGCTGCTCATAGTACCCTAAAGCTCTGAACCAGCACAGATTCAATGAGAAGCAGATGTTCACTGTGCAAATACTGCAACCCACTAACTGTTAGTTAACTCCAGTAGACCTGCTAAAAAAAATCATACCAGCTTAAGGTGGTCAAACTGGTCAAGCAGACCCACCATATCTATTTACATTCAATACCTGATAATTATAAATCTATTTGACTACATCAGATGAGAAGCTTAATGGAATCACAATACTAGTATACAAAAGAAAATCTAAAATCAGGGTAAGCTGGAGTATTTTTACCCTCAGAATTTGGGTCTACCCACCGCAAATGAGAATAAAATCAGCCATTCAGACTGGAAAAATAATCAAACTGGTCTAGTAGTTCAATGAGGTCTAAACTAGTTTAGTCAAAGTAACCAGTGTGATCATGATTTACCAGGTCAACCTCAGACCCATAAACTGGTAGTGGGGTTGACTAAAACCACCAAAACATGCTTGTTCCAGTTAGCTCCAGCTAATTACCACCTCGGACCATCTAAAACCCTGCAAAACCAAACCATTTATCACCTTAAATGTTCTTACCAGCTTAGACAAGGTAGTCAACCAGCCCTAAGAAGAATGGTCAAGACCTATAAGGGGTCAGGACATTCACAAAAAGAAGAATATTCTTCTTAACTGCCATTTTATTTTTATTTTCTATTTGTAAAACAAAGTTAAGGATATTTTGTATTCCAAATACTTCTATTTTAAAGAATGCGCTTATCTTCTAAACAATGCTTATTATATTTACTCTTGCCATTGTTCATAAGAAAAGATGGAAAAAATAACCTCCAATATTTGGGAACTTCTTTGTCATCCCCCACCCCCAAAGAAATGCACTTGCATCCAGCTTAGAATTTATCTTAAGGACGTTCTCAACTCTTTGTTAAGAGAGTTTTGTCCAGTCTGAAAGAACACTTCAAACCCTCAAACGCTGTATTTTTGGCAGGTGTGATGTCCCAGGCTTGGATATCTCTCCTGTGATCTGCTGTTTTCTATTATCAGAGAAGCACAAGGGAACTTCTGGCAGGAGACGGCAGCGCTGGATAACATATTCAGTCGTAAAAGTTTCTCGAACATGTGCGGATGCTGTGTGCTGTGAGACACGGAGGTCAGCTCACCACATTAAAGACATTCTGTAAGTTTACACAACTCCAGACACGCTAAGATCCAGCATTCCTGTCTACCAATACGAAACAATGCTAAAACCATTAGCCCAAGCCACAAGAAACTGTTGAAGGACTTTTCATAAACCCGTGATGAAATCTCACAGACAGACAGACAGACATGGCATGCATCGTATGAGCATTGTGGGACACACCTGATCAGGTGTTGGCACCAAGCTTTTTTTTGCAGGCATGCTTTATATCACTTTTATCAGGCAACAAAGAGAGAATGGCTTCAGGAAATTACACGAGCCGGACTTGGACTTACATCACTTGCTGGCAAGCACACCATTGTCCAAAATACTATGCTCTAGTACAGTAGACAACTTCTTAAATCACCTTTAGTTGTTTTTATCTTGAGGTAAGGTGTGTTTGAGAAAGCATTTACTCACTGTGGCCTTAATGCCCCGTCGAAGGAATTCATAAACACATTTTTCCATGTCCTCAGGACAGATACATAACACGACCCATTTTCCATAAATGCATGAAGCGTGTTCTCAGTAGCACAAACCCTGACACACACATGCCCCGAGTAATCTGTGACCCCTCAAGAGATAGAAATCCTTCTTTGGGATTTGACAAGCATCCGACCTTCCTCATTTCTACACTTCAAAGTAGGTCCCTAAGAACCCAAAACTTGTTTTCACAGCTCTTATCTTAACACTGCCACCTTACACTGCTTTGTTTGGACGATTCTGAGGGAAGTTTATTGCTCCACTTTCATGACATTTCTTCAAACATTCCTCAGGAGAAATACAAATATGCACAAACGAGACAGCTAATGTGCAGTATACATAAAGAACAATACAGTTAATAATGAGGATCACAGTTCAGATCACAGAATTTAAATAGAATTGAGTTTATATTGAGAGACTTCAAAGAGCACAGCAAGCCTAAGTTGATTGTAGAAGCCATTGGCACCAATTGCCTCTGTGATCAATTTAAGGCAGGAATACATCGTTTGCACAGATTTTTGCTCTAATCTTCAGTCTGCTTGTTGCCGAAAGTCAAAGTCTTCAGATTTTTGGGCAATCAGAATCAACAGATTTCACAGAAAATTGTGAAGTTTAGGAAGTGCACAGACTTTAAAAAAAAAAAAAAGATAACTGCGACCTTTTTCTCACAATTCAGTTTTTTTCTGAATGTAAACTGTGAAAAGTCAGAATTGTGAGAAACGTATTGAGTGGCAGAAAACGGGCTTCATCCCATCCAAATTCCATTTTAGAGACTTTAGAACACTCATTGTTTTCATTTGTCACGCATCTATAGCAACGAGGCGCACGTTTCTGTTTGTTTTTCCATTCCAATGCCTTCCTATGGAAATACATTTGACACATCTTATGCAGCACCTCGCGCATGACATAGTGTTATAAAAACATAGCACTCAAGCTAAAATAGGTTCAACTTTACAAAAACTGTGCCTTGAGGCCTTGTATTTTTCCCCATTTCAATGCTAGCATATCACATTTTTGTGAATGGTCCCTTAGTGTGTCATCCTCAGTCATTTAGTGAATGATGCCCAGTTTTCTCTGTAACAGTGTATGAATCGCAAATGCATGATGCCTAGTTTTTAAATCTGTTTTAAAAATCATGTGGTGCCTCTATAGGCTCACAATGCTTCTGGGAAAATTCTTAAAGGGATAGTTCATCCAAAAAGGAAAATTCTGACATCTTTTACTCACCATCATGTTGTTCCAACCCTGTAAGACTTTTGATCATCTTTAGAACACAAATTAAGATATTTTAATATAATCTGAGAGATTTCTGTCTCACCATTGAAACTCTACGCAATTACCACTTTGATGCTTCAAATGTTCATAAAGAGATCATAAAACTAATCTATATGCTTTGAGCAATTTAGTCATCATTTTTTGATGAGACACAAGATGTTAAGAGCTTTTGAAACGAAAAAGCAGTAGTAGTGTAGACTATTAATAGCAGGACAGAAATCTCTCAGATACATTTTCATTAAAATATAAAAATATAATTTGTGTTCCAAAAGTCTTACAGGTTTGGAACGACATGAGTGTTGTGTTGAGAAGCATACAATATTTGATGTTCAATTCATAGTAATTGCTTATAAATTCTATAATATAAAAATATAAATTCTATAATACATGTAATGTGACAATGCACCACTAGGGGCTCTAGTGGTAAAGCGTGTTAAGTAATGCAATGAAGAAGAATAAAGTGAAGTTAAGAGTGATACACTGGATAGAGTGTGGTCTGTTAAAAAGAGTAAAGACACAATAATGAGGAGAGTAAATGATGACAGAATTTCCATTTTTGGGTGCTCTATCCCATTAATGATACACATTAGATTTCTAGAAGGACAACATTTCCATTTGCTCTTCATGTCTATCAAAATACATTTGACACAAGATTGTATTTCCTATGGGAGAACACTACTTACAATCTCTTTGACGATCTTGTCCACGGCGCTCTTGTCCTGCAGGTTGTGTACGTAGCGGGCGGCCGGAGGACTGGCCAGGAGCCGCAGCTGTTCCACATTGGCAGCGGATGTGAAACCCACTGTGAAGAACTTAATCCCTTGGTTCTTGCATCAGCTAGAGCAGAGAAGATATCGGGATTCTTGGGATGCGACTTGCCGTCGTACAGCAGAATGGCCACCTTCACGCTGTCAGGGCCAGACTCCTCCAGGTAGATGCGTGTGAGGTTGGTGATGGCGTAGGTGGTGTAGGTGCCATGCCCTATGTAAGGCATGGGCCCGATGCGATCCTGGAAGGTGGGCACGCCCCTCCAATCTCTGAAGGACTGTTCGGTGATCACATGACTGCTGTACTGAAGGAGAGCGGTTCTGAATTTCAAGCCCTGTCCAGTTTGGAGTTGGATGTTTCGGATCCGGCTAACGAGATCAGTAACAAAACGCTTCTCTTGAGCATGGTTGTCTTTGGCGCTTTCTGAACTGTCCACCAAAAATGCCAGTTCCAAATTACAGTCCACATCTGAAAGATGGAAAATAGACCAAAAGTATTAAACAATGACCCAAAGATATCAATTCAAACCTATATTAAAACCTCTTTTTCAAATGTTTCAAACATGTTAGTTTCTTGCTGTATTGTGACCAAACATTATTTATATTAACCTTGACTTATGGTGTCATGTTGATTTGAGTTTTATGGTTTCATTTTGTGTAGCTTGACTGCTGCAAATATGGACTGTTATTAAATTTAAGTCATAATAAGATTTTCTTAAGATTCTTCAAAAAATATCATCGTGACCCACAGAAAAAAATAACAGCATACAAGGCTGATAACAAAAACTAAACCCAAACGTATAAAAATTTTTTGGGTTAATTGATATAAAATAAACAACTTAAAATATCAAATCTTTACACTTATTTCAGCTAGTTGACAAAACAGCATTGCATTTATATATTAAAATAATAACAGTACTAGAACTTAAAACAAATACACAGACATTAAAAATAGCAAAACCACACGACTAAAAATGTAAACGATTACGTTAAAATCTAAAAATACAATTTAATTCGTAATATTAACAAAAACTACAATAGTAAATCAGTGACACTAAACTAACCCTGCAGCACGAGTTTGGGACAACATGTTTTATGTATATTTTTGGGGATGAACTATTTCTTGAGACTTGGAATAACAAAGTGATAAAAATGCTGATTTGTGACAGCACATGGTTTGACACTAAAGTCCAGCCTGTGACTCCTATCTTACTTTATTCCTTTGATAACTTTAGGTAATACATAAATACCATGTGCCCAAAGAAATGTAAAGGTTATAGTAAATGTGAACCAGCTGAAATGTCTCCAGTAAATCATATTTATGATGAAGAAGAAACATGTGAAAGAGGAAATCTGCCCCAGGACAGAGTTTAGATTAAATTCAGAAGCCCTGGAGAGCAGAACAGACTTCACATATTATGAACTTTTCTTGTTCTTGCTAAGTATTTAAATCAGTTTACTTTATAAAAAAATCATAATCAACCACACCCTGTCCCTGTCTGACAGATGCATGAATTAAATCTGTTGTTATGATCTCATACCACCTGGTCCAAATCCTCACTTGTGCTTAGCTAAAGCCAAATATGTTTTTGAATATAAAAGTCAAATATAGTATTTTTTACAAGCCACCTGCGTACTATGTTTGCTGTGTTGTGCTGAACGGCAAGACATAATTACCATTTTTTGGGATGACATTGGAAGTGATTGGTTTATTTTTGTCTTCTAAATCCTCTTCATCATCATCATCATCAGCATCGTCAAGTTTGCCCAGCTGAGCTAAAACCAGCTGCACTCCTAACAGCAAAACCAGCCAGCTTACACACAGCCGGACCATCACTACAGTAAAGAGAGAGACAAACAGATGCCCACACAGTATTAAGAATGGATGACCTTATTCTCAAACGCATCACATGCACTGCCTCATTCAAAGAATGCAACAGTGTCTGCTTATTTCATTCCCACCCTAAATAATAACATTTAATATTTAATATTTCAAAAGTGTGATCGCAAAGAAGTTATTTTCTCATAAGTTTCATTTATCTGAAATAATATATTACTGAATTATAACAAGCGAAATGTGCACTTACTGTGTGAAACGGCTTTAATTCCAGTACAGTACAGGCTTGAGTCCAACCAAAAATCAGCTGAATGATGAAGATCAGAAGCTCATGACAGTCTTCACAGACTCTTCTCTGTTTGAGATCCACGTGCAATAAAGAGATGCCATGCAGAATGAGTGAGGATCACTGGATATGTG
>CM050419.1:11077757-11080257 GCA_027564155.1 Gymnocypris eckloni scoliostomus
AGAGTCCAAATGAAGGGCAAAGGGTTAATACAATATACAAGGCAGGAGATCAGGAACCAGACAACAAGAAAAGACTAGACTTGAACTAAAATAAGAAACTGAAACTAGGAATGGCTCGCAGCTAACACTCAGAGAGTGATAAACGCAGAACAATACAGGAGACTAAAAACAAACACGGAAAGGCTTGGTACGTAGCTAACATTAGGAGAATGCTAAACAATTCTTGACCACTAGATCAGGATATGAGTGTGTTTTATGTAGTGTGTGTAATAGCTCTTAGGTGAGCGTGTGATTGGTGACAGCTGTGTGATCAGTGCATTCAGCTGTGTGTGTGTGTGTGTGTGTGTGTGTGTGGCGTGTGTGTGTGTGTGTGTGTGTGTGTGATGGAGAGGCGATCTCTTGTGACAGTCCGTGTGTGTGTGTGTGTGTGTGTGTGTGTGTGTGTGTATGTGATGGAGAGGCGATCTCTTGTGGCAGTTGAACGGAAGACCACGAACCCGATTCGTGACAATTGGACAACAGAGGATTTGTTTTAATGATGCAGAAATTCTTCAAGCTCCATAAAGTTATGTAACATTGTCACAGTTTGTCTTCCTCTGCCTTTGTCTCCTCACCCTTATATGGTCCTTCCTGTTTCCCAGTCATTATTAGTTCAGTCAGTGTCAGCCTTGTCTTGATTATGTCCCAGGTGTCTCCAGTTATATCTCCCTATATAAGTCTGTTCTACCCAATGTTACCTGTGGATTATTGTTAATGTCAGCGTGCAAACCTGTATAGATGTCCTTCCCGGTGTTCCTGTATCTCCTCCGTTTGTTCTTCATTAAATACCCTGTTTGTCACAATCCTCGTCTCCTCGTTCCTGGATCCCCGTGTGTACCGTGACAGAATAATCCACCATACAAGAGCTACTCATCTTCCTTCACGGCGATGGAGTTCCGCCTGCGTCGCCTTAGCCGGCGGAATCTCTCCTTCATGGAGTTCGCCGGAGAATTCTGCAAGCTCGCCGCGGTGACGGAGCTCCACGACGCGGCAATCCTCCATCTGTTTCGGCTCGGGGCAAATTACCAGCGCCCTATGGATCTCCCAGACACCACAGGATTGTGTTGGAGAGAGGGGATCTACCGGTGTCTGGGAAGTTACCGGTCAGTCGAAACCAGCCAGTGTCTCCGCTGGCCCCGCCGAGCTCTTCTTCGTCTTCGCTGGTTCTGCCAAGCTCTTCTTCGCTGGTCCCGCCCAGCTCGTCTTCGTCTCTGCTGGTTCAGCCCCGCGCCCGGCGCCGCCGCGAGCCAGCGCTTCGGCGCCGCCGCGCTCGCGCTTCAGCGCCGCCGCGAGCCAGCGCTTCGGCGCGCCGCGAGCCAGCGCTTCCAGCGCCGCCACGAGCCAGTGCCTGTGCCAGTGCCTGTTCCGAGACTCGCCCTCCAGTGCCTGCTCCGAGACAGCGCCTCCAGTGCCTGCACCTCGCCAGTGCCCTCCAGTGCCTGCACCTCGCCAGTGCTCTCCAGTGCCTGCACCGCCAGTGCTCTCCAGTGCCTGCACCTCGCCAGCGCCCTCAGTGCCTGCACCTGCCAGCGCCCTCCAGTGCCGGCTCCTCGCCGGCCTCCTCCAGTGCCGGCTCCTGGGCCTCCTCCAGTGCCGGCTCCGCCCGTCTCTCCAGAGCCCCAGCCGGCCCGTCCGGCTCACCAGAGCCCCAGCCGGCCCGTCCGGCTCACCAGAGCCCCAGCCGGCCCGTCCGGCTCACCAGAGCCCCAGCCGGCCCGTTCGGCTCACCAGAGCCCCAGTGCCCGTCCGGCTCACCAGAGCCCCAGCCGGCCCGTCCGGCTCTCCAGAGCCCCAGCCGGCCCGTCCGGCTCTCCAGAGCCCCTGCTGGTTCCGTCCAGCTCTCCAGAGCCCCTGCTGGTTCCGTCCGGCTCTCCAGAGCCCCTGCTGGTTCCGTCCAGCTCTCCAGAGCCCTGCTGGTTCCGTCCAGCTCACCAGAGCCCCTGCCGCCACGTCCGGCTCACCAGAACCCCAGTGACGGCTCCTCCTGAGCACCCCTGAGAAGAGGTTCCCCAAGAGAATTTTGGGGCTACCCTCCATGGCCTCCCAAGCTTCCTGCTCTGCCACGGAGGCATCTCGAGCTCCCTGCTCCGCCATGGAGGCATCCCGAGCACCCTGCTCCGCCGTGGCCGCCTGAGTCCCCGGATCCGCCGTGGCCGCCTGAGTCCCTGGATCCGCCGTGGCCGCCTGAGTCCCCGGATCCGCCCGTGGCCGCCTGAGTCCCGGATCCGCCCGTGACCGCCTGAGTCCCCGGATCCGCCGTGGCCGCCTGAGTCCCCGGATCCGCCATGTGTCCCGAACGGTCACCGCCCTGGAGGCCACCTGTCCGGTCTTCTAGAACCTTGAGGCCTCCAGGCGCCCACCCTCCTTTCGATGTCATACGGCGCGGGACGCGCCTATTGGAAGGGGGGGGTAATGTCACAGTTTGTCTTCCTCTGCCTTTGTCTCCTCACCCTTATATGGT
>CM050419.1:11085257-11170257 GCA_027564155.1 Gymnocypris eckloni scoliostomus
TTTCTGAGACACTGCATTTTGGGTTTTCATTATCTGTAAGCCATAATCATCAAAATTTCAAGAAATAAAGGTGATAAATACCATGTGACACTGAAGATTGGAGTAGTGATGCCGGAAATTCAGCTTTGCATCACAGGAACAAATTATATTTTGAAAAATATATTATAAAGAAAACAGCTATGTAATTATAAAATGCTATATTATTTCACAATACTTCAATTCTTACTGTATTTTTAATTTTACAAATGTTGGCTTGGTGAGCAGAAGAGAACAAACACATTTAAAAAAAATCCTGCTTCAGTGTATTTATTTTAAATGTATATATTTTTTTTTAAATAACTTGCTGTATCAAAATGCTTTGCAAAATAATTTTCCCTATCTGCGTTTACCTCATTAGGTGCCATTTACCCAAAGTGTGGGCAACAAGACCCCTGCAGCGACCTATTTACATGAGTTTTAAACAAAACAACCTTCTTTTGAAACTAATTGTGTTGCTCTATCACTATTCAGTAAACATCTTTCACAACAGAAAATCTTAGCATGAGTACATGCAGCATTCGGTTAAACAGTTAGCGGTGCTAATCATTACAAAAGTGCATTATCGAATGTGCTTTGTTACTGCGGCGTTGTAATGTGGATTTACCACAGTCAGGCCTTTGTTGGAACGTAAAAGTGTTATTCGCTCGCCTCACAAGTCTGTGTCTTATTTCTTGGCTTCATTCAGGGGGACATGCTTTCTTACTTATCCAAACAACCGGTTGGTTTTGATTCTTCTAATCTTTCTCTGCCTCTCTCGGTACAGTAAGCATTTGAGAAAGCACTTATTGAGAGGGAAGGAGAAAGGCTTGAACCTCTCCTGAAGAGGTGAGCTCCATCTCCACTCGGGGTTTAAGTGACAGGTAAATTGCAAGTTAAGTGGGGAACACAGCCTTTTAACAAGAGGCTTCGAGCCGCTGCAAATCCTCCTAAGTGTCTAATCTGAATACAAAAGCTTGAGGCGGGGTGGATTAAATTTGACCCCTGAATGAGGTGTTTGTTCCAGCCGAGGAGCCACTTTAGCCGAGAGGAGCGAGCCAGGTTTACATTTCCTTTTGTGCGGCATGGCCGCGTTTAAAAACAACAGGGCCACAATGAATTCTCTTCAGAGGCTCATTTTCCCCGGGACAAAGGAAAGTGTAGAGCCACCGGCTTCTCCCGCAGGCTCGCCTATTTACCCGAGTCTTTGCTGTAGACGACTCTAAAAGACTGTTTATTTAATTGGGGATGAAATGCCATAACGGGCTCCGCTATCGGTGGCACAGGAAAACAAATCCAGCTTTCTTTCGCGACAGGCTGAAAGGGGAGAAGGGCTGCGGAGAGAGCGAGAAAAGCGCTTTTGGGTTGTCAACTTTTTAGAGGCTTAGAGTCAAACCTATCCGGGCTCAGGGAAGAGAAGTCGGGTGTTAGGGAGGCAAAATGACTCTTGATAGAAGGTGTTTGCGGCTCAAGTCGGAGGGAATCGTCTTCGCTCGCAGGATGAGGGTTGGACTAATTGATTCTCTGAAGTTTCCTGTCGTAGATTATGATTACAGGTACGACTGGATCCTTGAAAACACACACACACACACACACACACACACACACACACACACACACACACACACACACGGCAGGACACACACACACAATCACACACACACAGATGAGAGCTGCACAAACATAGCATGAAACACACACTGGGATAAGAGGATGTGTGTGTGTGTGTGTGTGTGTGTGTGTGTGTGTGTGTGTGTGTGTGTGTGTGTGTGTGTGTGTGTGTGTGTGTGTGTGTGTGTGTGTGTGTGCGAATGAGAGGTGCAATACTTTATCAAGCAGCTCCATTAAGGGGTCAAATCATTTTTCATTATTTAGCTTTTTCTCAAGGTCCACTTACAATGTTTTGGCACCTGGGAGTTTTACATTTGTTTTCATTACCATATTCAACTCTCTTTCTGAAATTTAAGGTAAAAATATTTGTATTTTATTTATCTATTTTTGTGCTGCTAGTTCACACGACCCTAACTCTTCAGAATAAACAAACACTTAAAAGAGAAATGGGGTGTTTATTTGATAAAATATACAGTAAAATTAGTGCTGTGTATCACCAGCAAAGTCATGATACGATAAGGATCACGATACAGAGGCCACGATACGATATGTATCATGATACGGGACTGCACTGAATTTCACCTAAGAATAATTTAGTAAAACAGCTGTTTATTAAACACTGCATACTATAGGGCCATTGCTAACTATAGGCAGAGCAGGCAGTTGACCTCTGCATAACGAAGGGCCTCCATAACTGTATTTCTTGTTTACATTGGGCACTCCCCACCAGGTAAAATATTCTGATTGTTTGCATCTTTTTAAGCCCATAAATAACATATTAATATATAAAAAAAATCATCTTAACATTGCTGGTAGGTTCATTGCCCAAATTAACGCACTCTCTACATTTAAAAAATAAACATTTGAAGAGTTCTAAACTAATGCACTGTCTTCACTGTATTTAATAACGTGCACACACACACACACACACACACACACACACACACACACACACATGCTCAGTCACTCACACAGGTCACGTTGCGGCCGCACACAGACATTCAGGGACAAAATTATAAAGGAATTAAAGCAACAGCTTCACTGTTACGATGGTAATTCATACATACACAGCATCTCTCTCACTGTATCTCTCTCTCTCTCTCTCTCTCTCTCTCTCTCTCTCTCTCTCTCATAAATGAACACTTGATGAATTACACTTTTCTGAGAATAGAATATTGAAGTGGAGATCGCTAAACGTACTCGGTTACTATCGTAGCCTCGGTTCCCTGAGATATGGGAACGAGTACTGCGTCGAATATCGACGCTATATGGAAAAAATTTTTCCTCTTCAACTGAAGCCTATGTCAATCACGCAGTTATAACTGCATGTCGATTGGTTATTGTAGGATTAAAAATTAACCAATGCACGGCGGTGGCGTGCGAGCCATTGGCTATGCATTCCGCCATAGCCCGCCAAAATAGGAGGGGTGTCTGGCTATATAATCAGCTGCTCTGCCACCGCATCTCAGATTTCTTCGAAGGAAGCAACTGAGGTGTGCAGCTCTAGCACAGGAAGGAACGCAGTACGCGTTCCCATATCTCAGGGAACCGAGGTTACGATAGTAACCGAGTACGTTCCCTTTCGATATTTCACTCTTACTGCGTCGAATTTTGATGCTGTATGGGAACCAGTCCAATCACGCCGTGCTATGATGCAGAATGACTCGAAACCAAGACTCACGTGGGATTAGACCCAGGGGAGTCAATAGAATACACCAAGCACAGGGTGAGCCATGAGGGTCATCCGTGGCCTGGGTGTCGTCCCGTAAGTGATACCTGGCGTTCATATAGTATGGACAGACCAAGCAAAGGAGGGGCTTGAACAATGTTGGTCAAGTGAACCGATAAGATTGCTACTTAAGCAGAATGGACTCTGGCCTGCAAGGCAGGGACATCCAGGTTGTAAAACCTTACAAATGTGAATGGCGAAGACCAGCCGGCCGCCTCACAAATGTCTGAAATGGACACCCCGCTGGACCATGCCAAGGAAGAGGCGATGTCTCTGGTGGAATGGGCTCTGACTCCGATGGGGCACTGCAACCCCAAGGAGGAGTATGCTAATGTGATAGCATCCACTAACCACCTAGAAATGATCTGCTTCGTAACAGGGCCATCTTTAGTGCAGTTACCGAAGCTGACAAAAAGCTTTTCTGACTTTATGTACGAGGCAGAATGCTCAATGTATACTTGCAGGGCCCTGGCTGGGCTAAGCACGGATTCCTGGCTGCCCGTCGGGGAAAGCACGGAAAGCTCTATGACCTGGGCTCTGAACGGAGTAGAGAGCACCATGGGTACATAACCCAGCCTTGGTTTCAGGATGACCTTGGAGTCGTTAGGCCCGAATTCCAGGCGAGCAGGGTTGGCGGAAAGGGCCTGCTGGTCTCCTACTCGCTTGACCGACGCCAGTGCTAGCAGCAGGGCGGTTTTCAACGAGAGCGCTCTGAGGCTCGAGGATTGCAATGGTTCAAACGGGGGCCCCTTCAGGGCCCTTAGTATGGTTGGTAAGTCCCAAGGTAGAACTGTACGACGACGCGGGGGATTAATTCTCCAGGCACCTCATAAACATTGAATTACCGCACTCTCTACCCACCCATCAGCCAGCAATAGGGGCATAGAAAGCCGCAATGGCTGTCGTGTAAACTTTAATGGTGGATGAGGAACGCTGTTTATCCAGCATCTTCTGCAGAAATTAAAGAACCACTGACACATCGGAGGTGACCGGGTCTAAGTCGCAGTCCTGACACCAAGCCGAGAAAATTGACCATTTCAGAGCGTAGAGGCGTCTAGTAGACAGGGCTCTAGCTTCTGCCATAGTGTTTAGGACACGCTCTGGAAGGACGAAAGGCCACACATGCAGGGCCCATAAATCAGGCCGTGGATGGAATATCGTGCCGTTTGCTTGAGAGAGGAGGTCCCGTCTCAAGGGGATCGGCCATGGGGCTGCTTTCAGCAGCTGGAATAACTCTGACACCCACGGTTGGTTCCTCCAGAGGGGGGCTATTAGAATAAGCTTGTGCCGTTGTTCCCTGACTCGCCTGAGCACCTGCGGTAGCAGAGTGACTGGATGGAAAGAATAGAGCGGAAGGCTGGGCCATTCGTGGGCCAGGGCATCCGTGCACTTTGTAAAAAAGATTGGGCAGTGAGAGTTGTCTTCGGAGGTGAAGGTCTACTCTAGCTCTGCCAAGACTTCCAAATGTTCTGAACCGCGAGCCGGTGGAGCATCCATTCCTCTAAAGAGACATTGTTCCTCGACAACATGTCTGCTCATTGGTTCATTTTGCCCGGCACATGCGTCGCCTGGATCTGCTCTCACCTCTGCGGATGATTTATTTCCAGAGGAACAGATGATCTTCAGTCCCTGCCACATGCGTTGAGAGTCATTGAGCTCAAAATGAGACTCAATTATCTCCCTGTATCGGAGTTTAGCAGCTCTAACAGCACGTTGGAGAGCATAGCACAATGTTTTGTACTCGCTCATGTTTCCCTACAGAAGGCCAGCATTGTATGCGGCAGTCCGATGGTTAACGGCATCACGGATTGTTCTGTCCACCCACGGTTTCTGATTGGAGAATGTCCCTATAGTTACTGTTTCAGTGGCTTACTCGGTTAGCGTGTTGACAAAGCTTAATGCTACATCCGTGAATTTAGCAGATGTTTCCGTATTGAGCAAGTGGGAAGCTCTGTTTCGGGGATTACGTCTCTTTATATCAGACAACCCAGTAGTGTTCCTCTGTGGCCAGATTAAACATTGTTGTTTGTTGAACATGTTAAACTGTGTTCTTGTATTCAAATTAAGCGCGGTCCACTGCTGCACACGTGCCACAATATCGATACAGGGCCTGCTATATCGATACTCGTATTGTCAAATCTCTGTGACGATACATCGTCGTGTCGATATATCGAACACAGCACTAGTAAAAATACAGTAATACTGTAAAATATTATTAAAATAAAAATAACTGAATATATTTTATTTGAATATATTTTAAAATGTAATTAATTCCTGTGACACAATATAGAATTTTTAGCATCATTACTCCAGACTTCAATGTTACACAATCCTCCAGAAATCATGCTGATATGCTGATTTGCTGCTCAAGAAACATTTCTGATTATTATCAATGTTGAAAGAAGTTTTTCCACTTAATATTTTTGTTAAACTGCAATGTTTCAAGATTCTTTCATGAATAGAAATGTCAAAAGAACAGCACTGATTTGAAACAGAAATGTTTTGTAACATCATAAATGTTTTTACTGTCACTTTTGATCAATTTAATGCATCCTTGTTAATAAAAGTATTCATTTATTTTATTCGATCTTTTTTAGGGTTTTTATCTAAACTTAAGTTGCATAAACTTCACACACACACACACACACACACTCTCACGCTCGCGCAGACACACACACACACATAAATGGGCCTATATTTTCTGTATCTAAGCTTTTACAAAGTGACCAGACAGCAATTTACTGTTTTCATAGTGCTATTTTGTAAACAAATTAAGTATAAAATCTGATTCCTTCTGATGTGACCATCATAGAGAACCGAGGCAGAGGTGAAACAGGCCACTCTTTCCATGACCAACAAGCGTTAAGGCTTATATCCTGCTGTAAGCTGTCATATAAGAGTGTAAAATGGCTTGCTTAGTGAGCGAGACTCGTGCAGGCCCTGCGAGAGCCATAACTCAAGCTCTATCGAGCTCCCAGCATTCCCCTGCAGCCTCTGATCCTGTACAGTAATAATTGTACTCATGTCACGCTGGTAATTATCATTGATCTACAGAGAGCAGGTCAGACGCACTTGGAAGTGATTCATGCCTGACGCGGGACGGTCTTGCTCTTTCTCAGCGGGTAACAACAGTGATGAAGAGCTGCTAAGGGGACGTCTCTCCACCAGCGTGTCCGGCATCAGACTGCAGCTCTTAGCCGCCTAATAAAGCATAGCTCCTGTTTCTCAATCTGAGAGGTTTATTTCGGCCCCAAACACTGACATTCAGCCCTCAAGGCCACAAGCTATCATTATCAAAATCATTACAGGAAACTATAAGACCATAAAATCCGAACTTTTCTAATCACAGACACCATGGAGCTGAATAGCATTCATTCCAGCTCGTGGTTATAGTGCTCTGAAGAATAAAGCACAAAAGCGCTTGCTAATTTGACATGGCAAGATTTATGAACAAAGTTGGTAAAATGCATCAAGAGTAGCATTTCACTGAATGTGAAAGACTATTCTAATTATCCCAGGCAAAATATTGTATTGGGTTCATGAAGAAATATAGTGGGACTGGGTAAAAAACATTGATTTCTGATTAATCATAATTTTTATTTGAACAATCCTAGCTCTAGTCCTGAAATCATGATTATTGATCATGAAATAAAGTGAAGACAGTGCACTGAAAATGCATGTATACCTCAATCAAACATATAACATAAACACTGAAACAGTTTTGCTGAAATACTTAATTGAGAGTTTGTGAATAGTCATGGAATTAATTAGCTCAGCTAACAAATATTGTATATGTTCTCCGAACGTTTTGCTTTGAATGCTCAAAATAATATTTTAGAAACTATTTTAATATTTAAAAAACTTAAATACTTAAACACTTTTTTCTAGGGTAAGCAAACGTTAGCAGCACATTCCATTTTATATTTTTCACACATTATGGGAATGTTTTTAAATGTTAGATGAAAGTCTACATAATGCGTTTTTAGGAAAAAAACATTCCCTGAACAATAGGCTAAATAATGTTTTAGCGCTAATATTTTGAGAACATCATTAAAGTCTTTGAACTTTAACTTTTAACAAACATTCTATTAAAGTTCCTGCAAGAACGTTTGTTCATAACTTGAGGAAAACATTCCAGAACGTTCTGAGAACATTTCTGTTAACTGCGTGCGAGTGCACTCATTAGTGAACAGATGATAACTGCTAGCATCCCTTTCTAATGTTTATACAGTACAGTTACTTATGTAAAATCATAACAAATGCGGGTTGGAGTCAAACTAACCCAGTCTCAAGAGTATGATTTTTAGAAACCGTGAAGGTTCATCTCAAAATGAACCGTTAGAGGGGCGTTATCAAAAACATACAAATGAGATGATACGAATTCATATGAATAAGCCACCAATGCTTGGGTCAAACTTTCAACAAGTTTTTCTTGTCAGCGAGAATCTTTCTGTAATTCAGATTATGCTAGGCGTCTCAAAACAGAGCTAAAGCGCTCATCCGACTTCTGAAGTACATAAATGCTAATTGTAATAGCCTACTTAAAGATAGGCCTACCTTAGATATTTTGCTTTCCGTTGGCTGTTTATAAAGCAAACGCGAGCGTTTTGTTTTGAGGCGCCATCTTGTGGTACACGTGACCGTAAAGATTGTTTGACTTGAACGCACTGGAACGCAGTATTACCACTGATCTGTTATGGTAATATAAATCATTATATATCGATCAGTGGGTATTACACATACCCGTGGTGTGTCCGGTTTCATATAAGGCTTAAGTCTAGTCCTAGACTAAAATGTAAGTCTGAGCTGTTTCAACTGAAAGAAACTTGCACTGACTGATCTTTAAATATATCAGTGCTTTTGTTTTGTCTTAAGATGCACCCCAGTAATGTTTTTTCCTAAGCATGTTTATAAAATTACTTAAATGTCCTAATTGAACTATGGCCTGATCCTGGCTTTAGTCTAAGCCCTGTCTGTGAAACCGGGACAAAGATATATAGGCCTATACGATATTAGCATGGTAACTTTTGTCATCACAATCACAAGTGATTTTGTTTGTTTTTCATTGACAGAAATAAGGGTACACACAGAAAATGGAGGGTTAAATCTCTTTCTGACATGTTTCGCTTGAGAAAAAGACTAATTCACTAATCATTTTATTTTAGCTGTTGAATTAATTAAACATTACATTGTTTTTAAGAGAGAAACGGTTGTTTTTCACCCCATCAAGTGTGGGAAAAGACATTCCTGAGCAATACAATTTTCTTCTGGGATGGAATGAATATGAAAAAGAGCATGCGATGTCTTAATTTCTCTATTTAATGAAACAGATGAATGTGTCTTTCCATCCCAGGCCTCGTTCTGTTGACAGCGAAGGAAAAAGCAATTGTGTATCAGTGTGTGTTTGGGAACGGAGGGTGCAAGGTTGAAGGAGGAGAGATTGAGTGAGCGGCCCAGACAATCAGTTTTCTTTTTTGCGGCCATTGGAGCGGGGGGTGGGCATGTCACCATCAGACAGAACCCCATTTCCTACGATTAAGCCCTCCAAAAATATTCCATTTGTCAGTGTCACGGCCCCGACACACCGCAGCCACTCAGCCATGTCTGTTGACTATGTCGCCCTGCAATTTACATCAGCCACTGACAATATTATCTCGCTGATAATGTCCTACGGCCTCCTGCTTCGATCAGATGTGTGTTCCAGCGCTCACGGCCCGTTTACATACTCACGCTTCTCACAAAGAGAAGTGGTGTGCTGTCAACATTTGGATAAAAAAGAATAAAGATCACTTCTTCAGATGATTTTGTTGGCAATGTTTTATAAAAAGTGGTGTTCAAATAATTAAAAAAATAAAAAGTGTTTACAAGACAAAAATAATTTTTACACTGACATGCCAGCTGTCTCTTTAGCAATCGAATGGAAATCAGGTTAATGCATTTAGAGGATACATACAAAATCAGAACAGGACCAAAGTTAGATTCATATTAAAACATGCATGTAAATGCAAACAACGGCTACATTTATATGCACCTCATTTTCAGAATGATTGTTAAAGCTTTATTGAAAAAAAATACATTTATGCTTCACAGTTATTGGAGTCATTTGCCAATAAGATGCTTGTACTTTATTGAAATTTATTATGCTTAAATTTGAACAGCGAAAACATAAAAAATCAATGCAACCTGATGCTTTCTAAATTCTTCCAACTATTGTCTTAAAAATTGTCCAAAGTAAAACTACTAATTTGTTCACTACATACAAAATGAATGAGGGATTTATAAAAACCTCATTCATCCAATAAATGAATCAAGACAACTACAGATTTCTTGCTCAGTTTAGTAACACTATATCAATCTTCAAACTGTGTTTGACTAGTTGGGACAACATTTGGGGATTTCTGATGTAGGTTTTCTTGTAGTTTCAAGTAATTCACATTTCTTAGTAGTTGTGTCTCAAAAGATTATGTAAACTGGAAACTATGTTGCTTTTTTATAATGCAATAAAATACATATTCAAAATGTGTTGTTTACACAGAATTCCAGTTAATACAAGCATATGACTGTCTTATTCAGACTTCTAGAAACCAGAATATTTGCTTAAACTCATAATGATAATCGAGTTCATGCATTTACATCACAAATGACCAAATGCCGAAATTGCCATCTGCACATAAACATGGCCACTTTGCACATCCTTACACTAAACAAAACCAGGGTTTTGCCAGGGTTGGAACGACATGACCCACAAGCGTGCAAAAGACGGAAATACACTAGAGGACAGGTGAAATATATTTCCATCTTTACCATCTGAAAATGTTCAGAAGAATCGTTTCTGTATTAATAGGAGTCCATTACAATCTCTGTCCTGCTCTTGTGTTTTCCGCTCCTGACAGACCGCGGCGTTCGCCCTGACTTGATGACTAGACTCAATCACCTGTGACAGAGTTGATTTGATGTCACTTGCCAGGTCTCTCCATTTGTTTGAGCACTTAAGAGGTAATTGTGTGACATCTTAGAAACGACGACTTGCTCCAGGAGAGCACGGTGGAGCTGATGAACCACGCACGGAGGGGAAGAGTGAAGCTGTTATTAATGACATCTATTTTCTCCAATATCCACTGGAGAGACAGAGAACGAGAGCTGCTGGAGGAAACGCCACAGTTCATCACAACTATCAAACATTTACATATTAAAGATCATATTATTTACTCACCTTCATGTCGTTCCAAATCCATATGATGTTATTTTTCTGTGGAGCACAAAAGTGGGGATTTTAAGCATCAAGTGAAGTAAATAATGCCAGAATTTTCATTTTTGGTTGAACTCAATATTTCTTTCATGTTCTTACCTTCTCCGAACACATCTTCTTTTACATGCCCAGTGGTTTCCAGCCGTATTATATTCCAGGATGAAGAATGTTGGGATTAAGCTGCTCTTGACCCATCACCTCAATTGTTCTGCTGTTTTTGCCTCAGGCTACACAGAAACACAACTATTATGAAAAGTCTTCGCAGTGAATCTGATAAGAATGACAACCATTGTGACATTATTCACAGAGATGGGGAATTCATTATAAGACACTTTCAAATACTGGGTTCTCGTACTTGCAATGAGTGAGAGTCTTTTCTACTTCTGCACAATAAAGTTATCCACGACCAAGCTAACTAGTGACCAGAGTTTAACTCCTGTCACGTGGCAATGACATCAATAGATTACATTCTTTAAAAAAACAATCATCATGGTTCTTTAGCATTCTTCAGTCAAATCAAGGCTCCATATAAAAGCTTTTTAATAACCAGTGAACACTGTTGACTCTATGATGAATTGTTCATGCTCCTCTATTGTAAGTGATTTTGGATAATACCATCTCCATAAATTAGCCAATTATTACTTTTTACTTAAGGCAGTGTTGTGAGAGGGTAAAAATCCAAAGAACCAACAGGATTATAAAATTAAGAAAGATTGTAAACTTTCACACATCATTCATAATTTGATTAATGTTAATTGCACTTTATAGCAGATTGTTTCGAAGCAGCTTCCTTGTATTCAATGATGCAAACTTGACCAAATATGACACAAATCAATGGAGGTTAAATGATGATAACTCAAACGGCAGCCTATCCTTTAATATTAAATTAAATAAGAAAACAGAAAAGCCTATAAATGTGTGTTTAATGACAATGTATTTTGTTCCTGAGCATAGTGATGAAAATCTTTCAGAACTTTATTGTAGCTTTAGTACACACTAAAAAAAGGTCCATAAACTCCAGTGCCCTTTTCAAAAGGTACAAATGTGTACCATTAAGATAATAATACTTTAAGTTACTTATATGCACACTTTAGGGGTAAATAAGGTGCATGTGTAGTTTTTAAAAGGGTACTTCCCAATTGCTTTTGTCCCCTTTTTTCTGTCTCCACAAACATGGACTTGTATAAAGAAGCCTGGCTTGAGAAATATTCTGTAGAGTTGAAAGCCTGACATCTAGCCCTAGTCTCATCTATGATACTCTCACAATCTTTTCACCTACAAGAGAAAGAATGTAGATGATTTAGTATAATAATGCATTTCCCTAGAGATGAAATCTCCAGTTTATTTCCCCACGCCAAAGCCTTTGCTCCTCTTTCTCCTCTACGTTTGCTTGTTATCTCGGGGAGGGATTTCAAGAGATTCGAAGCTGATCAAGACACAAAAGCATATAGCGGATAAAAGACACTTAGGTAATTGGTTTAGAGCGGCTCTTCAGCATGCTAGAACTCATCCTCTTTCTTCTCACTTTGTTTTCTTTTTATCACCGTGTCTTAACTCTGCATGGAGAAGAGGAAAGTAGGTGAGAAAGCAAAAGAGAAGACGAAGCGGGGAAGGGAAGAGGCTTTTAGACTGAGCAGACGGGAGATCAGAAGCGCTGGAGGAGCTGTAAACTGCTCGAGGAGATCTGGCTGAAAGCTGCGGGTATCATACGCTGTATCATGCCTCACGTTAACAGAATGAAAACAAAAAACGGTTGATATGGGAATTGAAAATCTGACATGAAATGGTGACACTATATTTTCTAATATTTGTACAGTTATACACTACACTGCTTCAGGGATTTTTTTCGAAGACATTAGTAGTTTTATTCAGCAAGCGCTCATTAGGGTTCTGCTCTGTTTCTAATAAATGTTGTTCTTTTGAATTTTCTATTCATGAGTTTCCTGATAAAAATGTATCACGTTTCCACAAAAATATGAAGCAGCACAACTGTTTTCAACATCGATAATAATCATAAATGTTTCTTGAGCAGTAAATCAGTATGATTTCTGAAGATCATGTGACTCTAATGTAATGATGCTGAAAATACAGCTTTTATTATTATTTATTATTATTATTATTACATTTAGAATGTATTATACATGCATTAAAAGCTAATAAGTGCTCATCACATCATACATGCAAACTTTTAAAAGCATCCCAGGATCCCCTCATGAAGTTGGCAATATTTTAGATTTGTAACATTCAAATAAGTTTTCATTACTTTTTCTGACTACTTGTAATGAGAAATATGATGTTTCTACCATTAGATACTATTAGATATATACATTTTAATCTTAAATCATGACTATTCATCCAAAGTTAAGAGAAGAAAAGAAAACTTAATCAATTAAAAATTATTGATGTTAGAAAAATGAACTACTTTACACCATGAGACCAAAACAATACATGAACATTCTTTCTTTTTAATTTTTAAAATATATGTTGTCTTTCTAAAATGTGTTAAATCATGAGGTTGAGACTGAAATCTTATTTCATCAATATAAATGGTGTATGGGGTCAAGGACATTGAGTGAAACAGCAAACACGGCAGTGTCGTTCCTCCTACTCTCCATATGGAAATAACCCGTGAGAAAGGTGCTTACTGGGGACAGATAACAGGAAAGATGAGCAGCTACGGATTAGAGACGGAGGCGATTATGGCCAAAAGGAGGTGTGCGTCTGTGTGTGTGTGTGTGTGTGTGTGTGTGTGTGTGTGTGTGTGTGTGTGTGTGTGTGTGTGTGTGTGTGTGTGTGTGTGTGTGTGTGTGTGTGTGTGTGTGTGTGTGTCATTCTGTGTGTGTGTGTGTGTGTGTGTGTGTGTGTGTGTGTGTGTGTGTGTGTGTGTGTGTGCAGCAGGGGACTGGTTCCTCTGGGAGTGTGTAAGTGTGTCTGGGCTGCTGGATATAAAGGAATATTAATCTGGGTTTAGTACGAGCAGGACCCCACAAACGGCTCAAGCAAACAGAGCTTAGGAGGCCAAGCCTCACAGAAAGTCCTAAATCTTCACATTAGCTCCCCATTTCTTCTACTGAACCCATAAGCTCTTTTTCTAAAGGACATCACAAACAACTCGCAACCCCCAGCACTACCCCTACGCCAGACCCACAAAATCAAGACGGATTTGAGAATCCAAGATAGCTGGGAATTTATAAATCCGAGACCCAAGTGGATCGCTGGAGATTAGACGAACCCCTCCCAGCCCGAACCCGAGGAGGCAGGGAGCCACCAAAACCGTGCTCCTCTCCCAACGGTATGTCCTACTTCTGCATCTGGCAGCCACCGGGGGGGCAGGAGATACTTTATAGGGTGGAAATGAAAGGCAGGTGCATCTAGAGTAACCTACATCCCTGACTATTGCCATAGACAGTATGTACCTCTGTTGTGTCTGACAGCTGATTTATGAGCTGATGGGGGTCTTTACCATGTTTTATAGGAGCTCTACCGTCCATACTACAGTGAAACCTGCTACTTTTGAATTCTGACTTCATTAAAAATAGTCTGTTCTGTGTCTGTTTCAAGCCGATTATTCATTCATTCATTCATTCATTCATTCACTGTTCATTTATTCATTTATTCATTTATTCATATATTCATATATTTATTTATTTATTCATTCAGTCGTTCATATATTTATTCATTCATTCATTTATTCATATATTTATTTATTCATTCATTCATTCATTCATTCATTCGTTCATGTATTTATTTATTTATTTATTCATTCATTTGTTCGTTTGTTCATCCATTTGTTCGTTCGTTCGTTCATTCATTCATTCATTAATTTATTCATTTATTAATTTATTTATTGATTGATTGATTGATTGATTCATTCATTCATTCATTCATTCATTCATTTATTCATTCATTCATTCATTCATTCACTCACTCATTTATTCACTCGTTCATTTATTCATTAATTAATTTATTTATTCATTCATTAATTTATTCATTCATTCATTCATTCATTCATTTATTCGTTCATTCATTCATTCATTTATGTATTAATTAATTAATTCATTAATTCATTCATTCATTCATTCATTCATTTATTCATTCATTTTGTATTTAAAAGATTTTTATTTTGTAATTGTTAATAAAATGTTAATAAAACTGCACTTTAATTCTGAGTAAAACATTTTATATTAAAAAGTTACAGTAAACAGGAAGCAGGATTTTGGAGCTGATGCTTTGTATAACCTTGTAATTTTAACTTAACTATAACTAGCTAGTTAAAAAACAAGCAAATACAAATTAATTATTTCCCTGTCCTAGGTCTGTGTTTCACGGCCCATCCTGAAAGTTTTGTATTTCACATTTCACAGAATTGTACTTATTGTCAACAAAAATGTAAATAAAAAGCACATTAAATCTAATAAAAACTAAGTAAACGTGATGCTTTATTTAGCTAGCTAGCTATCTAACTAAATACATAAATGTATAAATTGTAATTTACAAAAAATATGTATTTGCCTGTTCTATGAATGTGTTTCAAGGCAATTATATAAATATTTTTTAGTATTTAACAGATTTTACTTTGTAAATAAAAACTGTTAATAAATATGCACTAATTCTAAATAAAACACTTTTATATTAAAAATTAAAGTAAACAGGATGCATGTTGGAACTGATGCATTACACACCATTCACATCATCAATGTTTGTATTTTTAAAATTGTATAATTGCACAAAAAAGGCTATATTTGTTGAATGAATTATTAATGCCCTAATATACTTTAAAATACATTTTAATATCATTGTAATTTTAATAGAAGCCTAAACGTCCTCTGTGAGCACTGAGGATGACAAACTCTTGATTATATGTAATCACTGCATAGCAATGCCCTGGTAACCACGAGAACACCCGAGCAGAAAGTTTTGCTAAAACACTAAAACATCTAGTACACTATCACTGCAGTGTGATGCTGGAACTGGACGCAGGGGTTCGGTGGCCCAGCAGTCAGCAGGTGGGCTGAAGTGAGGGATTTAACTACAGATACTAAACCTTATTCTGTCACCTGCGGTTCTCAGGCAGGGTGTAAACCAGGAGAAGCTGCTGTCCTGTAGAGTTTCATTAACCTGCCTGCATGTGCCTAAAACCCTGCTTTACACTTAATCAAACTGCAGCCGCTGCAGCCTCCAGAGCGGATCCACACGCTTTCCCAGAATCCACCGCAGGCCGGATGTGTGATGACCCAACAGCTTCAGTCCAGAGAGAGACACGTGTATTATATCACAGAGGTCAGAGATTAATGTGTGTCAGGTTAGATATCTACTGTCTGAGAGGAGAATGATATTAAATAAAAAGATAATATTTTAGATGAGCAGACTTTAGATCTCTTAATCCTACTCCATACCTAACCTTAACGACTACTTAACAACTATTAATGAGCAGCAAATTAAACGTTTATTGAGGGAAAAGCCATAGTTAATAGTTAGTTAATAGTGAAAATTGGACCTTAAAATAAAGTGTGACATATAACAATAATAATCATAATAATACTTTTTATTTTATTTTATATCTGTTTCAGTATAGTTAAGATGTTACTGGGGGAAAATATAACCTACAAAATGACCAGGCTTTGGAAAGCAAAACTAAGACTCATTA
Source organism: Gymnocypris eckloni scoliostomus (assembly GCA_027564155.1). Classification (NCBI taxonomy): domain Eukaryota; kingdom Metazoa; phylum Chordata; class Actinopteri; order Cypriniformes; family Cyprinidae; genus Gymnocypris; species Gymnocypris eckloni. Next base: position 11,101,509 of record CM050419.1, read on the forward strand.
TATTTTAAGTTCCCTGAATTCTTTGTCAAAATCATAAAATGTATAAATGAATTAAAGAATAAGATAATATGGATAAGATAATTTTAGGGCAAAAGATGCAAAATCATTGATAACCAAACTTTAAAAGGCAAGGGAAACATTGACAAGATGTAAAACAGCACATGATCATATTTTATATATCATTGGTATGCATGTATGTCTATATTTTTGGTCGTTACCCTCCAGATGAGAACCAGCGATTCACTTTTTATTAATATAAATTCATGACAACTCTAGGAGACATAACAATCTTTTGGAAAATAAAGAGATCTGCTGAGATCTATAGTTTTAAAGGAGCTCTATTCTCTGAAACATGGTGAATCCTGTTTCTTTTGAATATAGACCTAATTATAAAAAATTGAATAATTAATAAACAAACAAATAAATTAATATTTGTCTGTTTGGTGTTTCAACGCTCTCATTTAATATTTTAACATCAGAATTTGTAACAGAATAGACAGTATGATAGTGTGCTAAACAGACTATGCTATGCTATTCCAAATATTGCAGTCATTTTAAATTGTTGGTCAGTTTTTATTTCATTTTTTTGCATTGCTTTTCCCCGTTGTCCAGGGTAACAGAATGGATTTTGGGTTGTCGCCCACCAAGCAAGAACCACTGTCAAATCAAAGCAACGCATGTTCTTGTTAAGTTTTCACTCAACCCCCGTCTCTGTAGTATTCACGACGTCTGTGTGTGTGTGTGTGTGTGTGTGTGTGTGTGTGTGTGTGTGTGTGTGTGTGTGTGTGTGTGTGTGTGTGTGTGTGTGTGTGTGTGTGTGTGTGTGTGTGTGTGTGTGTGTGTGTGTGTGTGTGTGTGTGTGTGTGTGTGTGTGTGTGTGTGTGTGTGTGTGTGTGTGTGTGTGTGTGTGTGTGTGTGTGTGTGTGTGTGTGTGTGTGTGTGTGTGTGTGTGTGTGTGTGTGTGTGTGTGTGTGTGTGTGTGTGTGTGTGTGTGTGTGTGTGTGTGTGTGTGTGTGTGTGTGTGTGTGTGTGTGTGTGTGTGTGTGTGTATGTGTGTGTGTGTGTGTGTATGTATGTGTGTGTGTGATATATATGTGTGTATATATATGTGTATATATATGTGTATATATATATGTATATATATATATATATATATATATATATTGTATATATATATATATATATATATATATATATATATATATATATGTATTATGTGTGTGTGTGTGTGTGTGTGTGTGTGTGTGTGTGTGTGTGTGTGTGTGTGTGTGTGTGTGTGTGTGTGTGTGTTGTGTGTGTGTGTGTGTGTGTCTGTGTGTGTGTGTGTGTGTGTGTGTGTGTGTGTGTGTGCACTGCTGTTTAGCAGGTGATGCTGGCGGTCAGCTGATGCTCTGGGCCCGAGGCGCTCTTCCACAGATCAATCTTCCTCTGACACTTCATTTAGACTGCATTAATGTGGAATTAGGCCTTGACAGTCCTGAAACGTGAGCAGTTATCCAGCCTCCTGGGAAGCGTCGTGAATTTGAATGGACCAGATAAAGCTTATCCAGCCCCCGCTACAAAGCTCAATAAGTCATTAGATTTTCATTCAGCACTGTCATCACTGTATTCAGTCAGCTAAAGGAATGTGCAAGGCATTTATTTCGCTTTATTTCTCTCTCTCTTGAGTGTAAATGAAATGTTATCTGCCACACAACAGCAGCTAATGAGTTACACGACACTTACATTGACTGGACACCAATCTACACCACAGTGCTGATATCAATGTACGGCGAAGATACTAAGCCTTTATATTTCTTATTATTCTATTATTTATTGTTTTATTTCTTCATCTTAGAGTTGGCTTTTGTTTATTAAGATGTTTCTTGTTTTATCATATCCATTGTTGTGTTTTATATTTATTTGGCAATGCAATAGTAGAGTAGCATTATTCAATTTTACTGTATACATGTATACAATGACAATAAAAGTATTCAAATACAAATGTTATTTGATATTTATCTATTCCCTGTATACAGCAATAACTTCCATAATTTACACTCAAAAATTGGTTTATCAAAATAAAATAATGCCACATTTCCACTTAGTTGAATAGAGTTATTTGAACTTTAATTGCGAGAATTGTACTGACAAGTAAATTTATCTTAATTAAATAAAATCACAATTTAATTGGACTTATTCTGTAATTTTAGCTGAAAATAATTCCCTCTAGTTTATCTGATCTATCTTAACTGCTTCAATTAAAAACAGTTAATATATTGTTTAGAAGAAACAAGTAAAAGACAGTCTTATAGCTGCAGTAACATTAACACAGCTTTTGCTCATTACAGTTTTTATGCTTTTGCACAAAACAGTAAATACAGTAAAACTGTAACATAACAGAAACTCTTCTAAATCTCCAACATAAGTGAAAACTAAACACTTAGTTTCAAGATGTACTCATATAGTTCCTTGCAAAGTGGTCAACAAAAATTATTAATGTCATCCCTACAGAAATGTATGAAGTTAACTTCAATTTTACAAATTTAATAAAATAAAGAAAAATTAAGTTGCATCAAAATTGATTTGCTTTAGCTTTGTTATGACCGTCTCTCTGACCTGGAAAATTAAAATTTGATATTTTTTACTGCACAATAAATGTTGTTACCACAGTTAAATTACAGAAGTAAGTATTTTTATGTTGTAGCATGCGTGTTTTGATTCATTGAGTGCAGTTATTGGACATATGAATATAGTTATGTAGCATTTTAAACCCACTTTTATGTAAATATGTCAGCTGATATAACTTCTAGTTCATTTGAATGGAAGGTCAAGTCAAACACTGCATTGTGGGATACAGTTATTATACAGTTCTGGCTGTTTACTGCACATTTTAGCAAATGAAGCCAGTCATCTGGGTACTTTTTAGAGAAAATATGCATATATGCATAGTATACATATTTTTGGCAACAAAATTCAGATCAGTATAATAGCTATAAATTCAAAACATACTGTAATCATACTGTAAAAATCAAGTTTTGAAGACTATTATTGTATGCTTTACAAGAAAATGCAACTAAAATACTATTTTATTACTTCACATTTTCACGTTTAATTCAGTGATACTTGTCATTTCTTTGAATGTACTTTCTGAGTGAAAATTGTTTAATAATAAATCAAACTCTAATTTTATTTCTTAGTCAATTCTGTTATCCTCTGCATAACCTCTGTAAATCTGGACTTTTACTCATCGGCTATATGTTGGATAAACAGCTCTATATTGTAGATTTTGAAGCATTTTACTCACTCTCAGTGTTTATTTTTTTAATATATTTTAATATCATAAGCGCTGTTAATTGGCTACACATTGAACAATGCTCACATTCGACATCCCACATCTAATATTTGCAAACTACAGAACCAGTAAAGCTATAACAGAGCAATTATTGTAATATATCAAATGCACTATACCAATCTTTTGTGGAAAAAGGTTAAAAAGGTTCTTCACGGAACCAACTTTATTATTTTTAAGACACCTGGTTAATTTCTGGCCTTTCTCTCATGTCACAAAGTTTGTCTTCACACTGTTCTCACGCCTCAGTGCGACTCCTTCTGATTTGGACGCTCATGGTGTCTTCAATCACACAGTAATTAGGATTAAATAAGCAAAAGCTCTATGCAAGTGCAAAAGCACATTATATATATATGCCACGAACGTTGCCTGTGTAAACATATCTCTCCACCACACATGAAAGCCATATGAAGGGTGACTCGATAACACATCACGCTATCTTTCAGACATGAGTGTACGGGATGACCCTGGTGGCCTTTGCATGGGTGCGTGTTATGAATACAGTCTGGTTCCCCTCCTCCTCTCACTGTTAGTGACCGGAGACTGAGAGGCACACCGATACTCCTTAAGGAGCTTTGCTCTTGGGAGGAAACCTAATCTTCTTTTTTAACGCCATCCCAAAGCTCCTCGCAGACTCTGAAAAGAAGAGGCGGAGTCCCGTGCTGAGTAGCTCTGATCACACTCGGGAGAATTAAGCGCTCTATACGCCCGGCCGCTGCAGCGCCTCCTACAGGCTGGGTATTTATTCAGCCCTCTCATTGGTTTTATAAACAACTACCTTGAGAGAACAGACAAACAGGCTGGATCCTGATACTATCCATACTACACAGTGTGCAAGATTAGGAATCATATGGCTGACAAAAATAATGGATTATTCTGATTCCATTTAACCAGCTCCTTAAAGAGACAGTTCACTTAAAAAAATACATTTGGTCATCATTTACTCACTTTCAAGCTGTTCCATGAGTTTTTTTTCTTCTGTCTAGGACAAAAGAAGATATTTTTAAATATGCTGGTAACTAAACAGTAGCCATTGACTTTCATATTATGGAGAAAAATACTCAATGGATACCGTTAACTGTTTGGTTACCCACATTGCTAAACATATCTTATTTTGTGTTCAGCAGAAGAAAGACACTCATACAGGTTTGGAACAACATGCGAGTGAGTAAATCATGACTGGATTTTCATTTTGGGTGAAATAACCCTTTAATGATTATTTTAGTACTAGAGAATTATACAACAAATCAACTGCAGATCAAATCTTTGGGGTCAGTGAGAAAAAATACATAAATACATAAAATAAAATTCATGATACATTAAATAAAATACAAGTGACAGTCAAGACATTGATAATGTTGTAAAAGATTTCTATTTCAAATGAATGCTGTTCTTTGGAACTTGCTATTTATCAAAATAATCATGAAAATGTACAGTATCTTGGTTTCTGTAAAATGATGAACACTTTTGAACACTGATATTAATAAGAAATGTTTCTTGAGCAGTAAATCTGCATATTATTATGATTTCTGAAGATCATGTGACACTGAAGACTGGAGTAATGATGCTGAAAATACAGATTCGATCACAGGAATATATTACATTTTAAAATATATTACAATAGACAACAGTTACTGTAAATCATAATCATATTTCACAATATTACTGCTTTTACTGCGATTTTGATCAAATAAATGCATCCTTGCATGAGAGGCTACTTTCAAATATTATGACCATTAATCTTTAAACAATAGTGTATATTTATCATTTATGACAAAAAATGTCTTAATCTTTATATTTAATTTTGACAGCCAAGTTATCTTTCTATTTGCTGATTGATTGATTGATTGATTGATTGATTGATTGTATGTATTTTCCCATTGAATATTCTATGTCAATACACTACATCACTGGTAAAGTGTCAAGTTGACTGGTAATTGAAAAATGAATTAAGTTTTTGGTAATAATTCTAGCTTATATGCAAATGGAAACAACATGTGACTACGTTGTAAGTTAGTGAAGCAGTTGTACATCTCACATTGTACTGTATAGGCTTTGCATCACATACTGCCTACGACATGCTTAAAAGTAAAAACTGAATATAAAAAAACATGTATGTGAATTCAGATGCATCAATAGCACTTCACATGAGCTTCAAATTTTGCTGAATCAGTTTTAAATGTCCGGACTGTAATCCCTAAAAACATTCTGGAAAGGCATCAGTAAAAATAGAAAGACAGAAAAACAGAAGAGTTCAAAATGTGTGTTGACAACAGCAGTGTGTTTGAGACACGCGTCCACGGTGCCGACAGACACAGAGACAGTCCTCGGCTCTCTCGCTCTCTACAAGAGGTCACGGTAAATATTAACTCTGACAGAGCGCTGTGAAAATCTCAGGCGGTTTTTTGGGAAGAAGGTGTGAGAGATTACAGATCCAGAGATTCCTGTGAGGAGAGACAAGTGACATAACTTTTCATCTCGCAAGCTCCTGGACTGACTTTCTGACTTTAAGAGTCCTTCCAGTATTCACAAAACAAACACACACACAGACCAGCTCTCTTCAGAGATCACAGACTCTTGTGTACTTTACCCTTTACAGCCCTTTAAGTAACTTCAAGCGTCTATTAAACACAACGTGGTTGCTCTGAACATATGGCTCAATGCTTTTGACCAGATATTTCTCAGTTGAAGATTAAAGTGACCATCATTCTATCGTGTCTGTGTGAAAGAGAGCGAGAGAGCGTGTTTAGATGATGCCAGAGCAGGTCAAAGTGAAGGCAAACTGCAGGTATTTTTAATAAAGGTGTGACATTCTGACAGGACCCTGATAATACAGTCCTCACACTAGCTTAAGACAGACTTGAAGTATATAAGGAATTTAAAACCAAAAGAATGAACCGAGAGCAACAGCTCTGACAGCTCTACCACAGCCAGAGGCGTTATGCCCATTCAAAGTGAGCAATAAAGCACTATTCATAATAAAGCACTTTTCATCTGTGCATGGCTGTGGTGCTTGAAATTCTATTTAATTGAATAAAGCTTATAATTGTCACATACACGGAGGTGTAATTGTTCAAATAACATATTGTTTCATTTTAAAACATGAAGAAATCACAACCCTAAAATGTTTTTCAAGTGTAATATTTCTGTAAAGGCTAGGGATGGAAAAATGGATATTTCCATAGAATGACACTAATAGAACATTATACTAATATTCCCATCGCCGTTATAGATTAACTAACATGATATCTAATAGATGGCAAAATGCATTTACTTACAGTGTAATTACTGGGAATATTTCAAATAGCCTAAAAAAGAAAAAAAATAAGTAAAACATTAGCCTACTGGTGTGTTAACACCCCCCACCTCCTGTGCCCCTTAAAAATAATATGCATGACACCCTGCCCATGGAAATATTAGGACATTTTTATATTTGAATTAAATAAAAATGAAAAGACTTTCGCATCACATGAGGCAATATTTTATTCACAATAGAGCATACAGAACATAACAAAGGTTTAAATGGAGATATTTTACACTTTTATCCACTAAATGAGCTCATTTTCAAATTTGATGCCTGCTACAGGTCTCAAAAAAGTTGGCACAGGGGCAACAAAGGGCTGGAAAAGCAAGACATTTTGAAAATATTCAGCTGGGAGAACATCTAGCAACCAATTAAGTTTATTGACATCAGGTCTGTAACATGATTAGCTATAAAAGGGAAGTCTTAGAGGCAGAGTCTCTCAGAAGTAAATATGGACAGGAGCTCTCCAATCTGTGAAAGAGTCTGTAAAAAGATTGTGGAATACTTTAAAAACAACATTTATCAACGTCAAATTGCAAAAACGTTGCAAATCTCATCATCTACAGTGCATAACATCATCAAAAGGTTCATAGAAACTGGAGAAATCTCTGTGCGTAAGGGACAAGGCCCAAGACCTTTGTTGGATGCCCGTGGTCTTCGGGCCCTCAGACACTGCATCACTCATCGACATGATTCTGTCATTGACATTACTAAATGGGCCCAGGAATACTTCCAGAAACCACTGTCAGTAAACACAATCCGCCGTGCCATCTGCAGATGCCAACTACAGCTCTATCATGTAAAATGAAAGCCATATGTGAACATGGTCCAGAAGGGCCGTCGTGTACTGTGGGCCAAGGCTCATTTAAAATGGACTGCTTCAAAGTGGACAAGTGTTCTATGGTCAAACGGGTCCAAATTTTGACATTCTTGTTGGAAATCATGGACGGTATGTCCTCCGGGCTAAAGAGGACCGAGACCTTCTAGCGTGTCATCAGCATTCAGTTCAAAAGTCATCATCTCTAATGGTATGTGGGTGCATAAGTGCATACGGTATGGGCAGCTTGCATGTGTTGAATGGCAATATGAATGCTGAAAGGTATATAAAGGTTTTAGAGCAACATATGCTCCCCTCCAGATGACGTGTATTTCAGCAGGACAATGCAAAACCACATACTGCAGCTATAACAACAGCATGACTTCGTAGTAGAAGAGTCCGGTGCTGAATTGGCCTGTAGTCCAGATCTTTCACGTATAGAGAACATTTGGGGCATCATTATACAAAAAATATGCCAAAGACGACCACAAACTCTTCAGTAGCTGGAAACCTACACCGGGAAGAATGGGACCAAATTCCAGAAACTCATAACCTCGATGCCCAGACGTCTTCAAACTGTTTTAAAAAGAAGAGGAGATGCTACAGCATGGAAAACATATTTTGCAACTATTTTGAGACCTGTAGCAGGCATCGAATTTGAAATGAGCTCATTTTATGCATAACATTTTAAAATTTCTCCGTTTAAGCATTTGTTATGTTATCGATGTTCTATTGTGAATAAAATATTGGCTCAAGTGATTAAAAATAATTTTAGTTTTAATTTTATTCAAATTTAAAAAACTTTGGGTTGTAATATACTACTCAAGAAACATTTCTGACTATAATCAATGTTGAAAACAGTTGTGCTTCCCAACATAATTTTGAAAACAGAGTCTTTGCTGTTTTCTGGTTGGATTAAACCTTTGGAAAATATTCAGTGTTTTGTTTAAGACGCTTTCAACGAGATGTCCACTAGCAGGACTGCAGGACGTATGTCTGTGAAACGATCTCACAAAGTTGATATAAATTTAAAGCAATCGTTCCATTTTATAAAAGGCTTATTAAAAACATTTCCCTTTTCTGTGTTTTTTTTTCAGATCTAATTATTAAAGGACTATTTGATGAGATCTGTAGGAGATTTTGCAAGCCGTTATACAATTTTGTTTATTGAAAATCAGGTAACACATAAGGTTTTAAAAAAATATATATTATTAAAATACATTCATTAACATGAGTTATAAATGAAAATATTTCAAAGTCTTACTAAATGTTCATTTAAATATTTACTATACATTATTCAAATCAAAAGTTGTCCTTGTTAACATTAATTAATGGACCTGAAATGGCATGAACTAAAATTAACAGTTGCATATTTTTTATTAACTAACAAATATTTTTGTTTAAGAAGATTAATAAATGCTCTAGCAAATTTTAAAAACATGTTTAATGCATTATCTAGTTAAATAATGTAACCGTATTGTAAAGTTTCACCAATAATCCTTAAAAAAAAATCATATATTGTTTTTTATTGTTATTATTATTATTATTTTTAATTTAATTGTAATTTTTAATTGAATAATAAATAATATGTATTTATTTATTTGACGTTTCTTGTAATTTACACTCTGTTTGTTAATTATTGTACTTAAATGTATTTTTATATTTAGTTTTATTTAATTATTCAGTATGTTTCCAAAAATAAACCAATTTTACCACCTTTAGCTAGATCTGATCATCTGCAGCTCAGTTTACTTTGCTCTGCCAGGTCTCAGGTTTGGTCTGGTCTCCAGTGCCACCCTCTGAGACAAAAACTAAATGGGACAAATGAATGATTATCTTTACAATAAAAGGGTTTAGTAGTCTGTTAAATTCATTAGGAATTTCCCAGCTGTGAATTTAATGGAGAGATGGAGTGCTAAGTTCATCAAGTGAGATCTAATAGCTCTCAATCTGCTCCGTGTGTGCATCAGAAGCGCTGGGGTGGGGTGTGTTCCTCATATACATTATATCTTGAGAAGTCTTAGACACACTTGTCATGAAACCAAAAGTAAAATACTGTACAGTGAGGGACCCGGGATTCTATTTTGGGGGAATAATAGTATTTTCCCCTGCCGGAGCCTTTCATGTCATTTAGGGAGGTGTTTAATAAGGATGGGCACTAAGAGGATTATGATCCCGTTTGGTCATGGCCCCGTTGAGACGGGGGGGCATCCTTCTCACTGTCAAAACTCATTTCCCTCATAAATGATCAGCGAGATGACAATCCCATATTCTTCTCCTCACTGGGTTAATGAAGTCCAAGAGCGAGGCGTCCTGATCACCCCCGACTGGAAGTCTAAAGACATGTACGTCGCAGAGAGATTGCTTCTTTTGAAGATAATAATACACTGTAGAAATCAAGCAAAAATATTTTTGCATTGCCAAATGTATATAAATGTGATTGTAGTTATCATTAATGGTTCTGTTTAGTAGAGTTAGGCCTGTTTCACTCTTAATAACAGAACAGTTTTTACATCATATTAACAGAATTATTTAGACTATAGGCTTTTATTAAGCATCATACATCAGTGGAGCAAACCGCTCATCTATACTGTGTTACTTTTAATAATTTAGCATCTATAGCGAATTACAAATAAGTGAAGTTCAAGTGCATGAATGGAAATGCTTGTAACTATGCAAATCATTTTAATGCATCGTTGTGTTCCAAAATGTGTCATAATATTTAACATCATAACATGATTTCTTCATGGGAACAGATTTGGAGAAATGTAGCGTCACATTACTTTCTCACCAATGGATGCTCTGTATTGAATGGGTGCCGTCAGAATGAGAGTCCAAACATCACAATAATCCACAAGTAACTCACACCACTCCAGTCCAGCAATTCATGTCTTGTGAAGTGAAAAGATGCATTTTTGTAGGAAACAAATCCATTTTTAATAAATGTTTTTAAGTTCAAACCGTTGCTTCCAGACAAAATACCAGTCCATAATCCATAACTTTAAAATACCAAATATACCAAAATACCAGTCCATAATCCATAACTTTAAAATACCAAATATACCAAAATACCAGTCCATAATCCATAACTTTAAAATACCAAATATACCAAAATACCAGTCCATAATCCATAACTTTAAAATACCAAATATACCAAAATACCAGTCCATAATCCATAACTTTAAAATACCAAATATACCAAAATACCAGTCCATAATCCATAACTTTAAAATACCAAATATACCAAAATACCAGTCCATAATCCATAACTTTAAAATACCAAATATACCAAAATACCAGTCCATAATCCATAACTTTAAAATACCAAATATACCAAAATACCAGTCCATAATCCATAACTTTAAAATACCAAATATACCAAAGTACCAGTCCATAATCCATAACTTTAAAACACAAAATAAACCAAAGTACCAGTCCATAATCCATAACTTTAAAATACCAAATAAACCAAAATACCAGTCCATAATCCATAACTTTAAAATACCAAATATACCAAAATACCAGTCCATAATCCATAACTTTAAAATACCAAATATACCAAAATACCAGTCCATAATCCATAACTTTAAAACACAAAATAAACCAAAGTACCAGTTCATAACTCATAACTCATAATCCCAAGATTTTCACTCACCGCGGCACACGTGGCAATAAAAGTGATTTTTTGATTTTGAGACTTCTTTGTCTCCAGTGAAAAAGTCATCTGGTCTGAATCAGGAGAGAAATATGCACAGATCAACCACTATTTTAAGCAAAAATAGCTCTAAACAAATATGTGGGTGGATTTTGATGTGAGAGGACAACAGGGGATGGACTTTTCCCTGGAGGAAGCAATATTATGGATTGTGAACTCATATTTTGGCAAAAAGCGACAGTTTAAGAAAATCAAAATGGTTTAACAATGGATTTGTTTCTTACAAACACACAGATTTTCCCTTCACAAGGCATTAATTGATGGACTGGAGTGGTGTGGATTACTTGTGGATTATTGTGATGTTTTTATCAGCTGTTTGGACTCTGACGGCACCCATTCACTGCAGAGGAGCCATTGGTGAACAAGTAATGATAAATGTATCAAAATCTCATCCACATGGCCTGAGGATGAGTACATTTTCAACACAATTTTTTGGGGGGTGAACTATTCATATAAGTATTTTTCTAAGTCATTTTACCATTTATTCATCAGTTTAATTTGCTTTGCTTTGTTTGGCCAGTTTTGGTAACACTCGATCACATGGGTGATGTAGAATCTGGATTATACCATAATTATACCGAACCAAGCAGGAGTGCATTATCACCGCCTGCCCTATGTCAGTACCCTCATGATATCTTCGCCTCTTGCTTTCTTAAGAAAAGACTGCGAGCTTCATTTCCCACAGCATGGGAGTCAAGCTCTTGGCTGGCGTCCCTATTCTAGCCCTCCTCTCTCTCTCTCTCTCTCTCTCTCTCTCTCTCTCTCTCTCTCTCTCTCTCTCTCTCTCTCTCTCTCTCTCTCTCTCTCTCTCTCTCTCTCTCTCTCTCTCTCTCTCTCTCTCTCTCTCTCTCTCTCTCTCTCTCTCTCTCTCTCTCTCTCTCTCTCTCTCTCTCTCTCTCTCTCTCTCTCTCTCTCTCTCTCTCTCTCTCTCTCTCTCTCTCTCTCTCTCTCTCTCTCTCTCTCTCTCTCTCTCTCTCTCTCTCTCTCTCTCTCTCTCTCTCTCTCTCTCTCTCTCCCTCTCTCTCTCCCTCTCTCTCTCTCTCTCTCTCTCTCTCTCTCTCTCTCTCTCTCTCTCTCTCCTCTCTCTCTCTCTCTCTCTGTCTCTCTCTCTCTCTTAATAATCTCCTTATAATATTAGAGATTTTAAAAGTGTAAGAAATAGCGCCAGATTAAGGAACCCAAATCAGTTTTAACAGTATCTAAAGTGACAGCAGGAGAATCATGGGAAGGAATGGGGAGAAAGTTAAAATGATTATGTAGATCTGTGTCACGGTAAATCCCTGCAGGATCTCACAGCACAGTGGAAACAGATTATTCCCGGCCTTATTTAAAAAGCTGCCGCTTTTTTCCAATGGGAAACATTTATATAAATTCATACATACATTTATACTTTCTCTCTCTTCTGATCCAGTGCGACACCAGTGCTATTGTGAACAATTGACTTCTGCATATGTAAATGCAAATTATAAAAAATGATTTGTGTCATTTAAGGTAAAGAATTATCAAGCAAAACAATTGTGATTACGGTCTGAAATGACCGGTCTGAATTATTTGAACTTAGATTTACTGAAGCTTTACGCCCATGCTGTTAGCTTTAATATCACTTATATTTATATTAGGAAAAAATATAACAAATATAAATAATATATATATTTTTACTTCGGAAAACAGACCAAACATTTTGATGACTAAGATGGTTGTTATTATTATTATTATTATTATTATTATTATCCATTATTTATATATAATAATACAAATAAATATATATTAAAATGTATTTATTTATTTATTTATTTAAGGCGCAAGTCCTTTAATATGTCCTGCAAGTAATATGTCAACACAGGAGAGAAAACTGTGCTCATTAATCCATTTAATTGAGGTCTTTAAATGTTCCTATGGTGCTATTCAATTTTTTTTTTTTTTTTTAAGTACAATAATAGCTTAATGATTTTCAAAATAATAATTTTAGGTTATGTATATAATTTCGCACCACAGGACTGTCACTGTGAAAATACTCAGATATAGTTAACTGAGTTTTTAGTGCTAGTCTTCCGTGTAAATAATGAAGGCTATTATGCGGAGTGCTGAACTTTCATGCTGCGCTTGTCCCAAACAGCAGCTTCCATCAAAAATGATTTTGAAACTTTTGGATGGACAAAAAATAACAGAGCATGGAAGTATTACATGTGGAAATAATTTGGACGGACCTCAGCTGGGTTTCACTACCACTGTATCGGTCAAAAGCAGGACTGTGTGGCTGCCCAGGGGCTGCAAATCAATCGATCATTAGAGGAAGATAAGTAGACAAACACATCCATCACTGCTCTGTTCACTAGCACCCCGCTGCTGCAGTGAGCAACAGGGATTATCTGTGTTTAGGCAAGCGTCTGAGTGTGTGTGTGTGTGTGTGTGTGTGTGTGTGTGTGTGTGTGTGTGTGTGTGTGTGTGTGTGTGTGTGTGTGTGTGTGTGTGTGTGTGTGTGTGTGTGTGTGTGTGTGTGTGTGTGTGTGTGTGTGTGTGTGTGTGTGTGTGTGTGTGTGTGTGTGTGTGTGTGTGTGTGTGTGTGTGTGTGTGTGTGTGTGTGTGTGTGTGTGTGTGTGTGTGTGTGTCTGTGTCTGTGTGTGTGTGTGTGTGTGTGTGTGTGTGTGTGTGTGTGTGTGTGTGTGTGTGTGTGTGTGTGTGCAGTCAACTTGTCACAGATGCAAACACTGAATGAACCCTCCAGCCTGTCTCTCACTTAGCTGAAAGAGCCCTCATTGAGCTCAACTAACCATGTAACGAGTGAGAGCAACCTGTTAGACGGGGGACCACCAGAGAACACACACACACACACACACACACACACACACACACACACACACACACACACACACACACACACACACACACACAGTTTATCAAAGGTGCTATGAAACTTAACTTTATTATTTCTCAAATTTTTCTATAACAGAATGATGCTTCAAATTAAAAATCAATTTGCCTATAAAAAGGCAACAACCGTCTTTAATTTTTCTTACTTTAATGTGCTTTGTTTACTGACAACTTACACTGTTTTCAACTGCTTACAAAATCTTTACTTGTCACACAATTTTTGAAACCTGACTCTCAGAAACACCAAATCTGCAAAACCATACACTAATTATCAGCCTTTGACTCAGTTTACAATTTCAAACATTACAAAAACACTTTTTGCAAAACACAACACACAATTCTCTATGTAACACACACAAATATAAGAGGAATAAATATTATGGCAAAGGTGTTTGCCCATGTTTGCCTTTGAGATGTGTTTGTGATATTTTGAATGCAGTGCTTCATTTTGCAAGAGATGTGAGGCATTTTTTGAGTGCAGTTCTTGGATTTGTGTGTAAAGTTTTGAAAAAAAGAGGCAAAGTTTTGAAAATGTGTGTAAAGCAATTGAAAAAAACAGCCACTGCAAGCAAACACTGACAAAGAGAGCATGACCTCTGAATTTCAGCCTACACTGAGAAATGTTCAATATTCATAAAATCATATTTTAAGTCCAAATTAGCATGAGAGCGTATTTCCACAAAAGTGTCAATTTGAGTGGAAAGTTCAGTTGATCTACTGACAATGCTCAGATTGAATGGGTTAAGACATGCTTTTTGGGGGTTAAATAATGGCACAAATACCAGTAAAGTGCCACAAACCTTGGGAAATCACCTTTGATGATTCATTTAAATACCCCATATATTAAAGGACAACTCCTAAAAATGCATGTGCAGTTTTAGTACAAACACATCAGTTAGAAGGACAGTTCACCCAAAAAATGAATTAAATGTATTAATTTTATGAATTAATTTATTATCACTAACTATATTTTCCGTGTGCCAAAATCACCAAAGTCATCTTCTAAAGTCATATGTTAACTTTTTGCACAGACAAAAGTCATTATTCAATGATAATCTTCACTGCATGCACGCTACTATTGGTGCAAGATCAGCTGCGACACACACAACCCTAATGGATGGCATCATTTAAGACAAACCTGGCAGGATTTGTTAACACGGCATTTTTAAATCTGTACATGACTCAAAATTAAATACTGTATCAATCCGTTTAAAGTTGAGAACAACATGAATGTAAATATAAATGTGTCATAAATAATGACAGGGGTGAACTATTCATATAAATTCCTCTACCTTTTGTATATTCAAATCTTCATTGTTCCCATTGTTAAGATCCTCCACCTGCCAGCATAGTCCCAAATAAATTGGAAAAGTATCTCTTTTTTAAGGAAGTGCTTCTGAAGCATACAACGTAAGTTGTTGTTTAACAATCCTATCAAGTGCTTCAAACACTCTTGAGTATCTTGTGCACTGATCAGGTTCTCTACTCATCAGACAAGTCTGTCTTAAGACGAGTTTTACTAGGAAACAGAAAGCACAGAGGTCAGTAGAAGCCGTTTGCTCGAGGCGTTGGTGTGTATACGGCTGTGTTTAGACTCCAGAGAGTCATTGCATGGCTTGAGTCCGACTCCATCAGCTCATTCTTTACCTCAATATCCTTCTGAAGGAAAGAATCAGGAGCACAACGGCTCTCTCGTGGAACGTTTAGTGCGAGGGAGAAAATGGAAACCTTCACCGCTACATTCATAAAGTGGCCACTGAGGGCGAGATTTAGGAGGAAATCGTATTTAAGATTTATACCGGTTGCAGAAATCAGTCACTGGAATACAACAGGTGCAAAACTCATGGCCCAAACCAGACCTACTATTAGCGCTCAAATGGAGTAGATCACTTTAGCACTGGGCTTTTGCTTCAGGAGCCAGATTTGACATTGGACATCAAGCAGCAATGCAACAACCTGTAACCTGCATTTAATACATTACATGCATCTACCTAATTTGACAAGCTTCTACCAAATGACAAGTATTTGCACCAAAATCCTGTAGTTTGATTGGACAGAAAACCTGTCTTTTTGTGCTCTTTTTAAATGGATGGTTGCATTTTATAACTTTCCCTCTTGCACAAAAACAACCTGAAACCTAATTAGTGCCAAAAACACTTTAAAAAACACAATAATTGTGGGTTTGTAATACAGATTAGGTTGTGCGACTACTTTAAAAACAGTCTTTTATAGCTTCAGGGGGTAAACAGTGCATGTTAAGATACTTTGAGACTAACGTATTTCTTAAAATCAAATCCTATGAAAGTTTCAATGCTTTATCATTTAACTAGTCAAATATCTAATCTTTAGAGCGTTCTCTGTGACTTGGTACTTTGTGTCACTATAGTAGCCCTGAAAGCCTGTCAGAAATGCTTAGTTTCTTCAGGAAAATAGTTTGTGTGGAGCTTCGCTCCGGGTCTTGCCCTGTTTCTCTCCACCCTCTTGTTTTCTCCCTCCTTTTGTTTAGGTAAAGCTAGGATTAGGGAAGATTTTCCCCCTAAAGTACTGGTTTGATGGTGCTTTTATCCTCCAGAGTCGTGAAGACGGTGGAGCCCAGGATTAGACCAACACAAAAGATGTTGTCCGGCCGCAGGCTGGAGGGAAGAAACTCAACTGCCAGTTTCAATATGTCAATGTTTTCAGGATGGGACGTTTCCAAACCAATCGAGGAGAGCTCTGTGTCCAAATACTCACAGTTCAGACTTCAGATCAGATTTTGGGCTCCCAAAGATACAACTCTTCAAACTACTTCTTTCAGGAAGGAATCCAAAGTATGTCCCGTGTGTTACATCTATATATAAAACAAGTATTACACTTTAAGTCTCTTTGAGCTCATCTACAAGTGCACTCCCAAAGTTGGCAAACTTTTGGAAACAAAAACACATTTGTCCCAAGCTATTGGAGAAATCCTGTTGAAGCAATACTCCAACAAAGAAAACAAAACTGTGTCTGTAAAGCCATTTCATGCATTGCAGTGTCATTCAAGTAATGATGCCACGTATAAACTAGTTTCTAAATCTCTCAAAGCCATTGCCATGCCTTTTCCAGAAGAGAAAACATTGCTAGACAATCCTTGTCTCAGCAGTAGCATCACGCTGCTTTAACCATCCCCAAAATATCATTTCAGCCTTCAACCCTAAGTGCTGACCATGTGTATTTATGCATGTTAAAGAAGAAAAATCCCTGTGTGTTCAGTATTAAGGAAGGACAGAGTGTTATTTTGGCCCCTTTTAATCAGATTCAGCAGAAGTGGAAAGAAAATGTTTTAACCAAATGTCTTAATAATAGCACTTCTAACAGATTGCGTCTGGCAAGTTGTTTTGCTGGTCTTGCCATAAGAGTCCCCAAGCACCATTCAGCTTAAAGCCATTAATCATAATTATTAATATTCCCTATATCAGCACATACTACAATACCCTTGACCAGAGGTTCAGCCCACTACGAATGGCAAATAGGGTGTTTACATTCACAAATGTTGCCTTTAGTATGTCTCTCAGAGGTAGACTTGATCGAATTCAGACCATAAAATATTGGATGCATCCATATCATACACATGAAATTAAAGTAGGCTGACTAAAACCCAGCGTATTGCATTTGGCTCATTGGTTTAAAGTTGGGTTTACACCTCATTGAGTAAGCTTGCACATTTTGTCTGGTTGGTTGAGCTTTAAGAGAGGATAAAGTTTTGTTCTGAAGATCTGCCATGTGTGAGAGCATCATCTCCGAGAGGAAAGACGCTAAATCATCTAAAGAGGATTTCTGTGATGAAGCCTGTTCGGAGTAAAATACAGAGATTGGTGCCACAGAACAGCGTTCACGGAGACTGAATAAGTTAACAGAGATGTGGGCCAGAACAGAAAAATGGTTAGAAATGGTGAAAAAAACAGACTCAACTTTAGGATTAGTAAAACTCTTCCTCCTTAAACCTTTGTGAATGCTTTAATACGTTGTAGCCTATAGAAAACCATCTTTAAAGACAACTTTGATTATCTCAGTGATGTTTGTAGAGGCAAGTGTTGCTCAAATTGCTTGAAATCAAATTGGAGAGAACATTCATTCACTTTTTGAGAGACAATACTGTAAGCTATAACAAATGCCAGTCACTAATGAAATTCATTTATCCATATTCCGCTGCTAAATAAATATTTATAAACAAAGACATCTCAACAGGTGGCTGTAATATAATGTCATAGACTATCAAACTGAATACATACCTTGTGTTAACTGCTAAGGATGAATTTTGCGTCAGAGAACAGTGTTGTGAAATAAAGCACAATTATTAGTAGTTGGTCAGTATTTAAAGTTGTTATTAAAAATCGCGAAGCCTGAGGAGAAACCCTAAATGACATTTAGTCTTATAGAATTACTTTATGTTATGTTTTATGTTACTTAAGGAGTATGTTTTAATCATGTGTTTAATGTTTACTGTCATGAGAGCCGTCACTCTAAATGTCGTTGTATTCTGACAATGATAAAATAAAGTAAGTCTAAGTCTAAGTCTAAGTTTAGTGGTGCTGGACGCATGCGCATTAGAGTCTGAGACACTGAAGAATTCCTTCTCGCTTTAATTGCCTTAAAATGGTCTTTACAAAGAGACACTACCCAGATTTATCTCCTATTTAACTTCTTTTTCCACTGGTTCAAAAGTTAATCGGATTTTATTCTAGACCCTAATGCGGTCAAAATACCAGGAACAGAAGGACGTTCAGTAAAAGCGATGTCATATTAATCCATGTTAGAGGATCTTCATTATGTAAGGAGGTCGCACTAATTAGCCTATGTGATATCTAGTTTAATACAAAATAAAATGCAATTGTTTTTTATTTATAAAAACATAAAAAATAAATAATTATCAGAAAATATTTAAAGTGTCCCATCAATAAAGGTTTAAATGAAAATAGCTCCATGTCATCTCCGATTTGTCCCAATATCAACAAAACAGCAAGCTTTACATTTAAGGACCACTTCTTAATTCCAGCCGAAAAAAATCCTGAAGAAGAGAAGGGTATTATTGTTTTAATCCGTCATTTTAAGAGTGTTTTAAGGCTGAGATGCATGGCGTCTTGTCTCTGTAAATCCTGCCATCTATTAGAGATCTCCTTCTCTCTCCTCCTGTGTTGAAAAGCAGCTTGTCAGAGGTGTAACACTAATAATAGAGTGAATTCATTTATAACACGTTCCCCTCCACATCTCATGTAGGCCTAGTTTATTCATAATTACCCAGCCTGAAAAACACACCTGTGTCACTGTTGTTTACGAGTTTAACGGAGAGGTTGTTCCTAATCTGTACATTCGTTTTTGCGGTTTATTAATGGTTTAACAATAATAAATCATATTTGTTTATGAGAAACCTCAAAAAGCATCAATTTCAATTAGCATCTTTTCAGAGGTTTAAACACCTTTGACGCGTCTAGATTATTATTTATGATAATTACCCAATTATTTCTTAACTGATTTAGTCCTATGTTTATGTAGAGAGCACAGGTCAGCATGAACCCGTGAAAACTGCTGGAGCAGTTTGACTGACAGTGGAA
This sequence comes from Gymnocypris eckloni scoliostomus, assembly GCA_027564155.1. Lineage (NCBI taxonomy): Eukaryota > Metazoa > Chordata > Actinopteri > Cypriniformes > Cyprinidae > Gymnocypris > Gymnocypris eckloni. The sequence goes on from CM050419.1 coordinate 11,121,120, forward strand.
CTGGCCAATGAGGTTCTTCTGTGATCTCATCGCGTCCCTCATTGGTCGGTGGGCGGGGCCTCCTGGCGCGCTGATCCGGGACACTGTGCTATGTTTTGAGGACTAACATCAAACATTCCTCAGAACAGAGCAGCTGTAAACAGTCTCGGATACTTTTGACTGCCAACAGGATATAAAACTACTGACTGAGGAAAACCACTTCTGTTTAATTGAGTAAATTATCAGCTTCTGCTGTTGTTACTGTTCGGAGGAGAAAAACTTCTCAGAGAGGTGAGTAACCACTTTTAAAATTCATATGAACCTGTGAAAATCAGATTTCATCAGATGAAACAGAAAACTGAGTTTTAACTATAAAACTAAATCTTTTTAAATCTACATTTAGTTTTGTTCGATCTATGTTTCAGGTCCATAAAATCCGCTTTAAAGTCCAGACTATAATAAAAATGTAAACCTCATAACAATTTTAACAAACGTATTATTATTATGTGAAGTTGTTCAATATCTATATCGGATTTACAAATTACTTTGACGGTTGTAACTTTAACTTCGTTTTATTAGGCCTATTTAATACAATTCTGACATTTTAAAATAAAAATGTATGTTTTCTAACAATTTTTTTACAGTGTAGCTTAATGCTTTATATATTCAGTTTAAAATGTTTAGATTCATTCATATATTTATATGAAGTAGGCTATATTTTATAAATATTAAATATATTCAAATATGTATTTATACTGAATGTACATTAATTTGTTAATGTATTTTAATGACATATATAATGGAATGTTAAAAAATGAGGACGCAAATACATAATCTATATCTATGTCAATAACCTAAAATGATTTTATTCGTGTTGTGTAATTGTGTCGTGTTTGTTAAAAACTGTGCAGGTGTGGTCAAACACAAACTAGCTCGCATCCCATCATGTCAGACTGGTAATGAACGCTATTAGCACCAACATTAGACGCATTTATAAAGCACACATCTCCAGCAGAATCAGCCCGGAGGCGATGCAGGACAGAAAGACCCGGATCGAGCCGAACACCGGAGGCAGAGTACATGTTTAGCAAAGCCGAGCTCAAGTATTCCCATGTGTCTGGAATATGATTACATCGGGGAATTTAGTGTCAGAGACACAAACACCACGGGCTCTTTAGTGAGGACTAACCCCTAAACCCTCAGGCTGCTTACACTATTCTTACTCCAGAACATAATAATGACTAATAAAGAGATTAATCCCAATTATCACCGATTAAACTGAAGATTAATGATGGGAAATCCTTTCACATTCTCCTTGTGAAAATACTTAAATCAGTCTTCTGATTGTATTATTATTATTATCTGTCGTTTATTACGGCAGGTCACGTTTTATTATTATTATTATTATTATCTGTCGTTTATTACGGCAGGTCACGTTTATTATTATTATTATTATTATTTGACAGATGGATATAATCAAAAGCATATGCCCTCGAGCCCAGTTCTTGTTAAAGAGAATGCGCAATAATTAATACAAGTTGTTAGACATATCTAAACGAATTATTCATATATAAATGCCTATATTTAATTTGATAGACGACCTGTCATGAGATGTTTTCAAACGGAACGAACGCATTCATCATGGATTGTGTCGAATGTCATCAACAATCAGATGTTTTCAGATTGATTCAATTAAAAACGACGTATTATTTTTTACATTGAGATTATCGTTCTTTAATTTGATAAAGTGTGAATCGATACAATTTACAGGCAGATAAAACATACATTATGCTGCCGTTATGAATTTATCATTATGTTCGGTCAAAAAGTCAGTATGTTATTTGCTTAAAAACACGAGGAAACAAAGGATCCCTTATGGAAATTAATTTAACAATTATTCTATACAAATTAAATAAAATGGCAAAAATGCGTTGCTTGAAATATGTAATAAAACTCTTAATAGGCAACGCGTTTTACAAGACACGTTTAGGAGCACACACAGATATTAATTATGACTGATACACAACTTTTGTATCGTAGGAGTATTATATTATATTCTATTGCAATGCACATTCTGTCAAAGACAGCATATAAATAATTATTCATTTTTGAAGGGAATGAATTATTTAATTTGAACTTAAATTATTCTCTGCGAGATTTAAATGATGTGGTATTTACAGTAAAACATGACATGCATGTAAAGCACGTGCCGTATTTAAATTTTTTAAAGAAGAGGTGCAAATTAGCTTAGTACAATACATTTCTGCTAATAGAATTGCATTATCGAGTTCTCGTCATCAATGCTAAATATGCTTTATAACATGCTGAAAATCCTTTTGGATGCCACAATGAAATGAAGCAACTCGTAAGATGATTATTGTAGTCATGACTAATTATCTGCATTGTCTGTCGTTGATCAGACGGACGCGATGCAGCACTACGGAGCGAATGGTTACTCTCTGCACGCCATGAACTCTCTGAGCGCCATGTACAACCTTCATCAACAGGCCGCCCAGCACGCGCAGCACGCGGCCGACTACCGGCCCTCCGTGCACGCGCTCACGCTCGCGGAGAGACTGGCAGGTGAGAAAGAATATCCGCTCACCTCAAATAATGACTGATGATAGATAGATAGATAGATAGATAGATAGATAGATAGATAGATAGATAGATAGATAGATAGATAGATAGATAGATAAATTGTACATTAATTAATTGTACATGATAAATTATGGTAAAAAAAGGCAGCTGCAGGTTGCCAGATTTTTACCGTAAAAAATATTGTAGCCACATTTTAGGTTTTATGGTTTTAACTTACATTTAAGCTAACTACCATAATTTAATTAACTGATATAATGTTAATATAGGCCTACCAACCTATTGAAGTAGCCTACTGAAATAGTTTTGTAATACACTGATAATCACCAAAAGCTGGTGGTGATGAGAAAGTCACATGTTGTTGAACCAAAGCCCATCACAGGCAACTTTTAAATATTAACATTCATCAAAGGTGCACAGTGTCATTTACACAAACACTAAACATCATCACGGGAACACGCATGAAACTGAAATAATGCAATAAACATTCATTTAACAACATTAGATGTACAAAACTGATAAAAACAGTTATTTCAACAACACATTTAAAACAAAATGTAACACAGGGAGATTTAAGGTTATTCTCTGTAAATTATACATAATTTTTCCACTTTCAAAAACAGTACCGTAAAATCACATATAATGTCCAATACAGTTAGTTACCGTATGTAGTAGGCGAACTTACCGTTAACCATTTAACAGGCTCTTACTGTAACATTTTGACAGTCTTTTACTGTTAAATTCAGGTCATTTTTACAGTGTAGATAGATAGATGGATAGATGGATAGATGGATAGATGGATAGATGGATAGATGGATAGATGGATAGATGGATAGATAGATAGATAGATAGATAGATAGATAGATTTACATATGAAACTCATCATAATTTCTCACCCTGCACATGTTCAGACATCATCTTGGAGGCGCGCTACGGCTCTCAGCACAGAAAGCAGCGCCGCAGCCGCACAGCCTTCACCGCGCAGCAGCTGGAGGCGCTGGAGAAAACTTTCCAGAAAACTCACTACCCTGATGTGGTCATGCGTGAACGTCTGGCCATGTGCACCAACCTCCCCGAAGCTCGAGTACAGGTGAGTTCACAACACATGAGGGCCAGTGGGGTTAGGCTATAATGCATGCAAGAACAAAAAAGTGCAAAAATAAATGTATAATAAAAAAAATCACCATGCAACCAAAACAGACACTCAACTATGTCATCTATGCAGGTTGTTCACATAATTGTACATTGTTACATGTTGTAAACTTTAAACCTTAAGACACACTACAAGCAAAACCGTTCAAATTGTGTCAAATATTTGATACAAAAAATCTAATTTTGATTGTATTACATTTGATCGAGTTGCTTCAGATAGATTTAAATTACAACATATTTTCGCAAAATATTTGTTTTTCCATAAAGTCAGAACTCTCCAATTCAGCAGCACTTACACACATTACACTTCATAGTTATTAAATCTTACTTATATTCTGAAGGTATCTACAGAGAGATTTGTTCATGTATAATTTGCCCATCCCCTAAAAAAGTCAAAGTGGTAAAGTGACAAAAAGATAAATCTAAAATTTGTTCTTTAAAAACCCTTCAACAAAATGAAGTAAGAAATGTGAACTTGTATGGAGATTTCTGTTCTGGAAATGTATGAAAATTAGTGCATACTTGATTAGACAATACCTCATTTGCATATTCAAACATAATATTTCAGAAAACTGTAATACAAAATTATCTTAATGTACTATGAATAATTAACCAGGACGTATGGTGATATCTATTAGTTGAGATTTTTACCCTATTCAAATTAATTCTGTGATTGACTATCTTTAAAGTTTCGCAAACACCAATGTCTTTATATGAACAGGTGTGGTTTAAAAACCGTCGTGCCAAGTTCCGCAAGAAGCAGCGCAGCCTGCAGAAAGAGCAGCTTCAGCGGCTGAAGGATGCTGGGACGGAGGGAGCCCAGGAAGAGGGGAAAGAAGAAGCTCCGCCTGTTGAGGCTCAAGCCCCGCCCTCCCCTGCAGATGGGCGTGGCCACACATTCCCCCCTCCCTGTGAGTTGAGTGAAGAGGTGAATGTGACGTCACCGGAGCAGTCAGGGGCGGAGTCAGGGGCTGAGGACATGACTGACAGAGAGGATGAGTCACTGTCCATCAGAAATGAAACAAAAGAGGCGGGGCCAACTTGCAAACCAATCAGCCCCAAATCAGGTATGAAGAGCTATATATGATCGTTCCTTCACAACGCTCAAAAGGAAACGCCTTCAAATAGCTTAAAGAATTAATGGAATTAAAGAAGTAATGCCAGAAAAATTTATGACTGTCCTAATTTCCTCGCCGTTTCTTTCTTCTGGGATGCACAGAAGGAGAAAACCGAAAGGTCTAGCTCCAAAAATGTCAAAAAGACACCACAACAGTAAATAATGACGGGATTTTTAATTTCAGATTTTACATTTGTAACTGTTATGTTAAAAATGTGGATGCAGGGTAAAATGGTGTGGGTCAAATTGGAGATACAATTATTTAACAAAAATCTTAATATGAAAAATGCTAAATCAATCAGTCAGTCAGTCAGTCAATCAATCAATCAATCAATCAATCAATCAATCAATCAATCAATCAATCAATCAATCAATCAATCAATCAATCAATCAATCAATCAATCAATCAATCAATCAATCAATCAATAAATCAATTCAATAAATCAATCAATCAATCAATCAATCAATCAATCAATCCATCAATAAATCAATCAATCAATCAATCAGTCAATCAATCAATCAATCAGTCAATCAATCAATCAATCAATCATTCAATCAATCAGGTAAAACATTCAACTTTAAACATTAATAGTTCTCACACATTACAACAAAAAAACAACTTAATAACATAAGATTTTTTATAAATTGTGAAAAACTTTTTTTTTTCAAAATTATACATTTTACAAATCATATTATAACTATTTTTAAAAACATTTTAAACAAGAAGTAATGTGTAAAAACACTTATTCTGTGTGCTTTCTGAAGATGAAAACAGTAAGAACGTGGTGCTAGCGATATCAAGACCGTGGGTTCGATTCACAGTGAAACTGATGAAGACATTACACAAGTTGCTTCTTCAAATAAAAGCATACATTGTGTAAAGAGTTGAGATACTGATATGACATTCAAATGTTTGTTTGTTTTTAGTTTTTGCAACCGCCTTTAATCATGAAATTTGGTCAAACTGACCCGGAAACATCAGAATCGTACCAAAAAAACACATCTCAGTTAAAAATCTGTGTGCATGTTCACGACTCTACATCAGAAAATATAGATATATAGATTTTTAAATGATTCAAATTGATGGCTCAAAAATTAATGTTGTTTATTGGCGCCTGTGGTTTCATGGAGATCCTTTAAGATCCACGGAATCTTTCCATTACACAAAAGGTTCTTTATATTATTACATTTACATTTAGTATTTAGCAGACGCTTTTATCCACACACACACACACAACACACACACACACACACACACACACACACACACACACACATGGTTCTTTAATCAACTGTTCACTGAATGGTTCTTTGGGGTTAACAGTGTTACATTGTCTCCTCAGATGAGCCGCTGGGTTCTCCATCTCTTCCCTCCTCCAGTGGCGTCGGCAGCGGAGTGGCTCAAACCAATTCCTACGCTTCGTCTCCTCTCAGTCTGTTCCGTCTGCAGGAACAGTTTCGCCAACACATGGCCACCACCAACAACCTCATGCACTATCCCGCCTTCGACGTGCCCGCGCCGTCCTCCTTACCCTACCTGGGCATGAACGTGAACATGGCGTCTCCGCTGGGATCCCTGCAGTGTCAGCCCTACTACCAGACCCTGTCCCAGGCCCAGCAGATGTGGAGCAGCCCTCTGCTGCAGGGCTCCGGTGCTCTACCGGCCCTCAACAGCAAAACCACAAGCATCGAGAACCTGCGTCTGAGGGCCAAGCAGCATGCGGCATCACTCGGCTTGGACACGCTTCCAAACTGACCACAGATTCATGCAAATCAATGCATTTCTGCGTCGACGTCTTGTGATCACATTAGTGTGCTCAAATCAACAGCCGGAGCTGTTTCATTATTATATAGCATGGCGGAGTGGAGAAGTTTGGACGACTTTTAAGTGTTTTGTTCCGGCTGCATGGCAGAGGTTTTAACTTTTCCAAACTCCCCTGGCTTTGCACTTTGAAGCGTTAAAAAAAAAAGCACATTAATTTGTTTCTGTAAATAGGCTTATTCAGGTCCACGGCCTTGGTAGAAGGTTAGTGAAGCCTCCTGTTTGTATATTTGAAGAAGTTTAAATGTCTGGATGTTATGAAGGGACGTAAAGTGAATAGATGAAGCCCCTGCAAACGTCAGAAAGACTGACGCTCCTGACGTGTCGATTTAGAGTCTATCGGATATCTCTGAATTGTTTAAATAAATGTGAATAATTTATCAGTGAAATTAATGGGAATAAACCACATATATGAACTGAATGTGTAACAGTAAATAGTGGATTCTGAGCTTTATTGTAATTATTGAGTCTATATTTCAGATTTTCATGATTTTTCCTTTTCTGTTGGGCTTAATAATTTATTGCACATGCATTGTTTACCGCTGAGTCACATTCATTTCAATACGCAGTTTGAAAATTAAACTTTAAAAAGCCAAAAGTTACAAAAGTCATGCATTTCTTCCAAATCCTCAATTTAAACAAACATTATCTCTATCGTTAGATTTCTGTAATTTCAAACTGAATATTTAAATATTACAAATAATAAGATATTAACATCTGAATCAGTTACACTGCCCTAGGAAATGCAAAAATCATAATTAGAGGTTTATTAAGAAAATAATGAAAGTAAATCGCAGGAATACTTGTACTCAGTGAAAAGAAATAACAGATCACTGACCTAAATTCAAGGTTTCTTTATTTGTCACATAATAAATATTAATATTTATTTATAAATATAGGTTTGTTTGAGACTTCACTTGGATTAGAATCATGCTCCTTTTTTATATTTATTCTCTAAAATTAGCTTTTTAATCCACATGCACTGCATTACATGTACACCATTATAAATAAATGGCAAACTTAACCTGGTTAAGTGCTTCCTCTGTCTGGCCACATCCACGCTCATCTAGATCACCGATCCAATGAAAAGCTTCAGACACGGTGGCAGAGAATGCGTCCCTCAGCGAGACGGTCACCACCCACCTGTCAGAGGTTTGGCAGCTCTGCGGCAGCACTCACACAGTAAGCAGATTAACACGGGTCAGGATACCAGTGGATTAAATTGAGGAAGAACAGAGGAGAGGAGTGAGAAGACGTGTCGTGTTCAGACACCTGTTAACAGCCCATACTTTATATGCTGGCACGGCAATGCATTTAAAAAGATGCTTTTCATTCACATTCCAGACAAAAGACGGGATCTGTAATAAAAGCATAATAATGGTTAACATCTCTAATGCTTTGGTTCTCCTGTGGTTTATCACTGACAGCGGGGAAAAACAATGCTAAATGCAAACAATAAAATGTGATTTACTATAACAGGTTAATAAGTAGAATAAACTATTTTTGTAGTTGCTAACATGAAAAAGTTGTGATGAAAATAACAATGAACAAAAATATGATCCAGGCCACATGAGATAGAGGTTTATATTTTTATGAAAACAAGGGTAAACATGGTGTGTGTGGTAAATTATTTAAACGTAAAAGCCATTTAAAAAAAATTTAACATTAATTATCTTATTTATTCTATGCCGTTTTAGTAATTGTACATATTTAAATTAAAATAAATAAATAAACAAAATGTCAGTTTTCTAATTCAGTCTATGCCATTTTAGTAAATGCACACAATAATAAAATATAAAAACTCGTAGTCTGTGCCATTTTAGTAAATGCACACAATAATAAAATATAAAAACTCGTAGTCTGTGCCATTTTAGGCCACATGAAATATAGCTTCACATTTGTATCACTACAAGGATAAACATGGTTTGTGTGAAGAATTGTTTGAACATGAAAGCCATTGATAAAACAAATAAAACATAATTTTTCTTATTCAGTTTGTGCAATTTTTGTAACTTAATTAAAAATACATTAAAATTAAATAAATAAAAAGACTTAAGTACATAAATGTCAATTTTCTTTTATTTAATCTACTGTTTTAGCAATTGCACAAATTTAAATAAACAAAATTAATAAAAATTATTCAGTTTATACCATTTAAAAATAAATAATTAAAAACTGAATAATAATGAAAAAACATCAGTGCTGAGTCATAAATAAAACCGATCATAAATAAATAAATAAATAAAGTGTGATGTGCATTTTTTGTTATTCTCCAATTCTCCAACATAAAATGTGTTTCCTGAAGCAAAGCCGGTTTAGAGAATCACTGCTTCAGTGATTCATGTAATTATACCGCAATAAAATGAACTTGATGCCAAGTACGAGATGTCAAATTTCTTGGGTTGGGTGTCTTTTTTCGTCTTTACTTGTGTGTGTGGGTGTGTGTGTGTGTGTGTGTGTGTGTGTGTGTGTGTGTGTGTGTGTGTGTGTGTGTGTGTGTGTGGTGTGTGTGGTGTGTGTGTGTGTGTGTGTGTGTGGTGTGTGTGTGTGTGTGGTGTGTGTGTGTGGTGTGTGTGTGTGTGGTGTGTGTGTGTGTGTGTGTGTGTGTGGTGTGTGTGTGTGGTGTGTGTGTGTGTGGTGTGTGGTGTGTGTGTGTGGTGTGTGTGTGTGTGTGTGTGTGTGTGTGTGTGTGGTGTGTGTGTGTGTGTGTGTGTGTGTGTGTGTGTGTGTGTGTGTGTGTGTGTGTGTGTGTGTGGTGTGTGTGTGTGTGTGTGTGTGTGTGTGTGTGTGTAATGTGTGTGTGTGTGTGTGTATTAATGTATGTGTGTATTGTGTGTGTATGTGTGTGTGATGTGTGTGTATGTGTGTGTGTGTGTGTGTGTATGTGTGTCTATTATGTTGAATATGTGTGTGTGTGTGTGTGTGTGTGTGTTATATGTGTGTGTGTGTATTATGTGTATATTCTTGTGTGTGTGTGTATGTTATAATGTGTGTATGTGTAATAATGTGTGTAATGTGTAAATGTGTATAATGTTGTGGAGCCATAATGTGTGTGTGAAAAGGTGTGTGTGTGTGTGTGTGTATGTGTGTGTGTGTGTTGTTGTAATTGTGGGTGTGTGTGTGTGTGTGTTGCTTGAATATGTGGCGGTACTGTGATGGCAGTGGGTTAAAGAATGCTGGGAACAGGATTAGGATCATATTCTGGCAGTGGCTGTCAGTTCATCAATGGGCTCAGGTTCTCCAGTGACAGCTCTCCTTTGCCGCACGGCTAAGACCTTTAGAGGAGCCATAAAGGAGTGTGAAAAAGGGTTGTTTCAATGGCACGGTATGAGTTTTGTTCTAACCTTGCTGGGTGTGCATAAAGTAGAGAAGTCAGGAAATATCAGAGGGGTGTGTCTGATTTTAACACTCGGGAGGGTTGGAGACTTTGCAGCATTTATAAAGTGTATTAGTTAAACTCCATCTCAGTGGGTGCAGAGCCAAGAAAAGAGTTAAGGGTGACTGCACTATTTAAATATTTAAATGCTATTTGCTTTCTGCTGCTACAAAAAAATGAGAGCAAATCAATGAATCTGCAGAACTGTAGGTGCTACACTTGTCTTTCACCTATTTTACTTTTATAATCGGTTCTTCTGGTGTTTAGAAATATCAAGCAATATCCTCATTGCCTCACTGTGAAAGGACAAGCCAAGATTCTGAACACTGAGCAGGCACTATTTACATATCAATGTGGGCGGTCTTGTATTAAATGTATTCATCTAACGTAACAAAAGTCCAATGTTTTATTATATCTGCTTATTTTGGAGAGTGGAGGAAGCAGGGCCCAACAGTACCAGTGTCAATCGCGTTTGAGACTAAAGATAGATGTGAGCAAACTCTAAAATGGATTTAGTGTGCGAATAAAAAGTGTCCTAGTGTGCTTAAAAAGTCTGAGCATTCTGCTTTTAATTTCCTTCTTTCTTTTATTTTTTAAATGTAAGGTCATAAAATCTCTTCAATATCTTAAAGTGTATAACAAATAGGCAATAAAATCGGGCCCAGAAAACAGAAATCACAGTTTCAGAGCAGATCGCAATTAATAAGCAGGCTAAGCTGCCATGCATTTATGCCAAGAGACTGCTTTTGATCAACTGTTAATGACAATGTTTACTTAGTTGTGTGTATATGTTTTAGATGGTTATAAGACTGTTTGAATGAGGAAGTCATTTTAGAGTCTCAGTGTATTTCTGGCTTATTACAATTAAAACCCCTGCACAATGCGGAGCAATTTTTCAACGCTTATTATTGGTATTTTGGTTACACAAAAAAACGTATTCAATGTTTTCATTTAAACAATTCCAGTATTATGAAATAAATAAAGGAGGTAAAACTTTTTCATATCTGGCTCCTAAACTCTGGAATAGTCTTCCTGATAACGTTCGGGGTTCAGACACACTCTCTCTGTTTAAATCTAGATTAAAGACACATCACTTTAGCCAAGCATTCATATAATGCATCTCATAATCTTGTACTGCAGTTATATCTGATCAAACACACATTATTATGCTTTAGTTTGGGTTGAACAAATCATTTTTGCTTGGATGGAACGACAGCTACGCTAATTATGTCTATTTGTTTTCTGAATTAACATCCCGTGGTAACTATAATTACACAAGCTTCAGTCTGGATCCAACCCTTAAATGATCTGAGATGAGAACACCTGAGAAGAGACGATGCCAACCCCTCAGACAATATACAGAATTAACCAAATTTTGCCATAAGTTAATTATAGAGTTTCTGCAATATATAAATCTATTGTAGAAACTTAATTTCCTGTAAAGCTGCTTTGCAATGATTGTTTTGTGAAAAGCGCTATACAACTAATCTTGAATTGAATTGAATTATAGCTTGAAGCAGTTCAAAAACCTAGTGTACTTTTTTGCATTCAAATAACTTATTTTGCTTGTAAATGTCTCCTGTGACTTTTTTATTAACATTTTTTGATAAATATTCATTTTTTCAAACTAGGAGCACATGGTCCTTAGGAAAAAAAGTTAAGATCAAACCTTGGAAAGTTTCTCTATGTTATAATATAGCCTTTTTTCTCCTACAATATGACAGATTTCATTCATGCATGGGTCTTAGACTACAATAATATCAATTGTTTTCAGTTACTGATGACCTTCATTGAGAATCTTTATTCCATGCAGATAGAGCTGGTCACGTGATCTCAACATGTCTGCCTCCACGAGGCGACCCGCTCCCTATAAATACAACAGCATTTATAGACTCCTAATGTGACTTGAGTGCACCTATAAATCCAGACAAAGAGAGAGAGAAACTACTCAAGCAGCAGAAACCTGAACGCGAAACATCAAACTCCTCCACTGCTCTCGGAGTTAAGACAACAGAAGAAGCCGCTCAGCAGAAAGTCATTCCTCACTTCAGAGGTTTAAAGCAGATTCCCATAATTCCCCTCGACACGATTCTCACTGAAAACTCTGCGCACAGCCTGACCCGCCCGACGCCTGCGAAACAATACTTTCACAATACCGCCGGACTTGTATTATATAACTCCGGGAATTACTGACAGGCAAGGATATGCTGAATCCTGAGAGGATGAGACTGACTCGGCGAGCAGCGGCTCTCTGACTTGCTCGGTAATCCCGATACGCGCTGTCTGCAGTTTTACTGTATGTGTTTAAGCGCATTTGCCCAGCATTTATCTCCCCAATGTAAACCAATTTGGCTATAAGGGCCTCGGGGCGAGCTCACCGCCGAAGGAAAGAAAGGAAAACCCAAACGTGGCAGAAGCGCAGAGCTGTGACGTAGAGAAAAGAAGCAGAACGGCGCGAGAGAAAAGAAGCAGAACGGCGCGAGAGAAAAGAGAATCCTGTCCAGACGCGATGCTTCACGTTTATGCGACAAGAACCCAAAAGCCGCCAGAACCTGATACACTGGACTGTTGAATCGCAGAAATCTTCACAATCATCGTTATCCGTTAATCCGACTATACGTGCTGGGCCAGACTTACTTTTCATCTTCCAGTCAGGTGTCTGTGCTGAGTGAAACAGTTGCACATACCGTTTTATCCACTGCTTGTAATCTCAAAACTACTATTTTTCTTCAGAAACACTCGTGACAATGATTCAAGGGCCCTCAAAGTCCACTTTCACGCAGAACTTAGATCCAACGCTGATCAAAATCACCTCCTTGTTACTTTCTAGTGATAACATCATATTAATAACTAGCTGCATTACCGTAAAGGGATAGTTCACACACATTTCTGTCATCATTTACTCACCATAATGTTGTTCCAGACCTGTATGAGTTTTTCTCTTCTGTTCTGCTGAACCAAACAGTTGATAGTCTCCTTTGACTTCAATAGTATGCAAAATACTATTTTAGCAGCTGATTGGAACAACATGAGGGGGAGTAAATGACAGAATTATTATTTTTCCGGTGAACTGTTACTTTAATAAAATATCTGCTTATTACACAAGTGATTGTTTGATCTGAACAAATGCCTCAAAACAATTTACAACCTATTACAGGGTTTAAAATGTAATTTGAATTGGACTAATAAATTATATTTTAAGGTAAAATAAGTGAGAATGGAGAAATGCTAACACTTTATTTTGTACGTGTACTTAATGTGGTAATTACATGCACTTACTGAATAATGTTGCCAGAACAAACAGTAATTACATGTTGTTTTACTCAGTACTGTAACTGCATAAATTATACTGATCATTTTTAAGAACTACAATTATTATGTCAATCAATGATCTCCAAATGTAACTACAACTTAATGAATTGAGGAAGTTGGACTCAATTAACATTCACAAACAGAAAGCATAAAGCACAAACAGTAGACAATCTTTCCCCACCAATATATTTGAGTATATCATATATATATTTATATCATATTAGCCTGCTGAAGACCTTGGTTGGCTTGTATGGGTGTAGTTGCGTTGTGTGAGGTACAGACTGAAGTTTTGCTCTCTTTCAATGAACACATCTTTCTTTTTAATCTGATCTTTGGATTTGCTTTGTTTTGCACTTGTTATTCTATTGCACATTTACTCGTTATTTCTCTTTTTTTTATTTCTCCTGTGTTGTGTTACTTTTATATAATTTATTTTTTTAATTCTTTTGCACTGTCCACTGAGCGGACCTGATTTGATTTACATTTCACTTCTGATTATACCCTGTATAATTTATTATGTGACGAATAAAGAAACCTTGAAAAGCTCATTTAGTCAGACTTAAGTGAGGGTTAAATTTGTGCCATAGTTGTCTCTAACTGCCAAGAACATTGAAAACCAGAAGTTTTCAGGGCAAAAATACAGTAAAATACATTAGGATTTAAAATAACTTTTACATTTTTAATACACTTTTAAATGTAATTTATTCCTGTGATCAAATCTGTATTTTTCGTGTCTTTACTTTAGTTTTCAGTGTCACATGATCTTCAGAAATCATTCTAATATACTGATTTGGTGATGCTTTTAGCTAAATATACATTTTAAAAGAACAGAATTAGTTTGAAATATACATATTTTCTTAAAAAATATTTTGAACGTAGCATTATAATAAAAAAAATTGTTAAATACTTTACAGTGAAAAAGAAAAGAGAACAATAAAATGAGAGGACATCAAAATGAGTTTCCATCCTTGATGACTCATGTAAATGAAGAATATAAAATGTGCACAAAACCCAGAACAGATCAATATTTACATTACATCGGAGCTGATGGCGTCATGTGTCATTGAGTCCAGTTAAAGCCTTTCCGAGCGAAGTCATCACTCAGGGAACAGAAACGAGAGCCGCTCATCTCAGAACGACAGCGGAACCTGTGATGTACAGCTCCGACTCATTTCTACTTTAATTCATTTGTTTGGCATTCAATTATACTGAAATGAAGATATATTTAAATCCTCATTCAGTCTTGATGAAGCTGCATTGCTTCTATAGCATGCAAATATTCATTAAACTTTGTGAAGAATGATTGAGAGTTACTAGATATTTATTAAAGTTGTGTAATTTCAGCGGCACTTATCTTCATTAATGTTACTGCAAAAAATAAACCCTGATTTACACAGATTATTCCTGTCTGCCACCGGTTTACAAACAGACATGAATGGCTTACTTATTATTATTATATTAATCAGAAATAAAAAACGTTTTTTAACATCGAAAACAGTAAATTAACATTACAGTACAATTCTTTCTCCCAAAACCTTAACACACAATCACATCATTAGTGAACATTAATAAAATGTACAGTCATGTAGTGCTCAAAATTGTGAATATGAATGGTAATATACATAAGAGATATTTTACTCAGAAGAATTTCTAGGGGTGCCAATAATTGTGTCCAACGTGTATTTGAGAAGAAAAAATATATTTCATAATGATATTTACCACATTTTAAATTCTTCTTATCCAATGAAAGGTTAGATTTTTGTGCATTTTTTAAATGAAAGATCAAAAGGATTAACAATGCAGATGAATTTTCACAGCCTTCTTTGATCATATTTACCAAGGGTGCCGATATTTTTGGCCATGATTGTACAATAGTACATTTATAATTTATCATATAGAGAGTTAATACTAAAACTTTTAATGAACAACAAATAGGATTTGTGAGTTGCTAGAACATCAGTGGATGTTTCTGCGGTCAGATTCAGTGCAGGCCTGCTCATAACCCACCTGGCACCGAACCATTAGCAGCCCACAAACACATGCAGCAGAATTCAGCCATTAATGTTTCCTGGAGAGTTTGCTCTTGGCTGTGAGCTGTTCCACCTCTCTCATAAAGCGCAGACACATTTCATCCTGCCACGGCAGAGATACACACTGCACTGCCACTGGGAGACCAACGCCACCCGTCACCGCCTGAAAACACACACACACGCACGCACGCACGCACGCACGCACGCACGCACGCACGCACACAGACACACACCACACCGACACAGAGACACACACAGACACACACCACATACACACCCACACAACACACACACATACACACCCACACCACCCACACACACACACACACAACACACACACACACACACACACAGACACACACACACACACACACAGACACACACCACACACACACACACACACACACACACACACACACACACACACACACACACACACACACACGCACACACACACACACACACACACACACACACACACACACACACACACACACACACACACACACACACCCCACACACACACACACACACACACACACAGACACAGACACACAACACAGAGACACACACACACACCCCCACAGACAGACACACACAACACCCCCACACAACACACCCACACACACACACACACACACACACACACACACACACAACACAAACACAACACACGTTTCAATATATTAGTGGGGACATCTCCTAGACTTCCATTGTTTTTATATCAGTTAAATGATATTTCTATGGCCTAAACATAAACACAGAAACCTGTGCTGATTGATAAAGAAACATGACTTGACTGATTTAGAAGACTTTTTAACTAATGATGGCCACAATATTTAGCTGTCTTGATATTTTACTATGTAAGCGAGGACGTTTGCCCCTCACAAGAATAGTTACAGAAGTACACACACAAAAACAAAACGTTTTTGTGCCCCATTTGCATCCCATGCCATATTACTGATATAATGAACCATTAACTTGGGTTTGCTTTGTAATAAAAAACAAAGCATTTCTTTATGACAAAATGAAACATTATTGACTGTAAAATAAGTAAGTAATTTCTACATTCATATAAATATCTAGTCATTTCTACACTGACAATTAAACCCAATTATAATAATTAAATTAAAATTAAACATTTTACATGATTACAATTTTTGTCCTTGTTATAATGTCTTATTTGTAACACACATGAAAACATAGTAAACTATTGGCACTATGTAAGATTATCATCCTATATTTAGGATTGGGCTAATAGTTAAAAAACGGGCATGGAAAAACTATTTCCTGACACCTGTTAATTGTTTGTAATTATTAAATAAATACAAAATCTGGATCAAATAGTGCATTCTTCTTACAGTAGAATGACCCAAAAATACAGCGTCATATATGGCTTTACTACATTTTTCTCAAGTTAAAGAGCATTATATTTAATAAAATTATAAAGTTATAGTTTAATAAAACACATGTCAGCCTGCCACTTGCTGTGCGGTTCCTTCTTTGTAATCATGACTACACTGCCTCCTTGTGGCACACAACACAATGTTTTTACAATACTTTATGGTTGACAAAAAATACCTCAGTGATCTTACTCTGGGAAAAACATACCTTAACGAAGAGTTTGTCCCACACGTCCCCATGGGCACCCTTGTAGTGACGGAGCTGCGCCTCGTCCTCCTCCGTCACTGTAGACACGGTCACGGCCCCAGCGGGGAAGTTCAGCAGGTTGTACAGGGCGGTGTAACTGGCAGCACCTTCAGGAGCGGAGAACATTTACTGCATCTGTGACTGTTACTGGCCTTACATTGTGCTGAAATCATTACGGTCCAGTTAATGATTTCAAACTGACACAAACACAATCCACATTAGCACAGTTTTTGACCGTTTTTAAGTAAACCGCTAAAGGAAGTGTAAAATTGGCACATAGGTGATGCAAGTAAGCTTTTATTCCCTCAGCTTTACAAGTTAAATACACCAAAACATTTATGTTATAAATGTTACAGGAATATTTCACCCAAAAATGAAAATTTGCTGAAAATGTACTCAACCTCAGGACATTCAAGGATATATAAGTTTGCTTCTTCTTTTCTGAACAAGTACGTTTTTTATTCAAAATGTAGATGAGTTTGTTTCTCCTTCTGAACAGATTTGGAGAAATGTAGCATTGCATCACTTGCTCAGCAGTGGATGCTCTGCAGTGAATGGGTGCCGTCAGAATGAGAGTCCAAACAGCTGATAATAACATCACAGTAATCCACTCCAGTCCATCAATTAATGACTTGAGAAGTGAAAAGATGCGTGTTTGTGAAAAAAAAACTAAATTAATCATTAAGATTTTCAACTTCCAACCATTGCTTCCAGCTAAAATATAGGTCCTCTATCTATAATATTGCTTTCTCCAGTGCAAAAGTGGACTCGTCCGACTCAGGAGAGAAATATGCACAGATCAAGCACGTTACAAGCCAAAACAGTCCTAAACAAATATGTGGATGGATTTTGATGTGAGAGAAGAGGTTGGACTTTTTCACTTATGATTATGGACTCATGATTAGGCCAGAAGCAACACTTTAAAAAAAACACTGCACTTTTTTTCATAGTCCTCAGCTAGGTAACTAGTTATGTTATAGCTGGGGACTACTTTCAGGTGCAGTGTAATATCACTACGCCTGCTGCACTCATGCTACGGCAGCAAAGTTCCTTGATTATTACGCCGGAGTGAGAGTATAGTTCCTAGCCAAATCGGCCTAGAAAATCACAGCTTTTCATTTTCCGTCAGTCTTAGTACATGATTTAACTACAGAAGAGTCAAGTTTTAAATAGGAAAAATATTGAAATTTTTGAGCGAGATGCTAACGGTCTAATCCGATTCAATGATCTATGCTATGCTACGCTAAAAGTGCTCCCGCCAGACCCGGAGATCGGCTGAATGGATTCAAAAACACTAAAACTCAACTGTTTAACTCTTGGGGAGTTGTAAAATGAGCCTATTTCCAAAAACAGTGGAGTGTTCCTTTAAAGTGTTGCTTCTGGCCTCATCATGAGTCCATAATCCAAGTGAAACAGTCCAACTTCTGTCTCTCACATCAAAATCCATCCACACATTTGTTTAGGACTGTTTTGGCTTGTAACGTGCTTGATCTGTGCATATTTCTCTCCTGAGTCGGACGAGACCACTTTTGCACTGGAGAAAGCAATATTATAGAGGACCTATATTTTAGCTGGAAGCAATGGTTTGAAATTAACAACATCTTAATAATGAATTAGTTTTTTACAAGCACACAGCTTTTCACTTCAAGACATTAACTGATGGACTGGAGTGGTGTGGATTATTGTGATGTCTTTATCAGCTGTTTGGACTCTCATTCTGACGGCACCCATTCACTGCAGAGGAGCCATTGGTGTGCAAGTGATGTAATGATACATTTCTCCAAACCTGTTCCCATGACGAAACAAACTCATCTACATCTTGTATAGTCTGAGGGAGAACTGTACCTTTTAAAACCATCAAGGAGATGTAATCAAAGTGAGACGTATGACAGGTCAAAAATTATATTTTACTAGTAACTAACTAGTAAAGCTGAAGGAATTAAAAGCTAAAAAAACTAGACAGATGTAGTGCAGTGACACACACACACACACACACACACACACACACACACACACA
The DNA here is from genome assembly GCA_027564155.1 of Gymnocypris eckloni scoliostomus. Classification (NCBI taxonomy): domain Eukaryota; kingdom Metazoa; phylum Chordata; class Actinopteri; order Cypriniformes; family Cyprinidae; genus Gymnocypris; species Gymnocypris eckloni. Next base: position 11,140,173 of record CM050419.1, read on the forward strand.
CACACACACACACACACACACACACACACACACACACACACACACACACACACACACACACACACACACACACACACAGTTATACGTGTGTGTATATATATATATATATATTAATTCGCATTTCACCTCAAAAATAATGTCAAGCCTGGGTTTACAGGCACAAAGATAATAATGAAAATGTAATGGTCATGTAAATATGAGGTAAGACAGTACTGTTGAGTCTCCCGCAGTAATGGAAATTGTAGGCTGGTCCAAGCATGGGACACAACACATCCACATTCAGTCTCCTCCACTCAGCTATCACCTCCTGAATGTATTCCTACAGTTAAGAAAACACAAAACCTCTTTCAATCACGACAGAACAGAATCTTTCATAATGCTTAACACCGTCACAATTATACACCGGAACAAGAACACATACAATATCATAAACATCAAGCATGTTAAATACAGTTCAGACACAAGACGTGAAGAAAAATGTCCAATTTAAAAACATCAACATAAAACCATGCTTGTAAATGTTATACATGTTGTGCCTCCAGCTCTTGTTCTCTTGATAAAGCTGATAATCATTTCTACAGTGTTGATGAAAGCTGTTGAAAAACCACATCATAAGAAGAAAATCAATATAATAAATGACTACCTCAATATTAGCATGCTGTCTCCACAATTCTGCCACAGACCTAAAAAAAGGGGGGGAGTTCATATATATATATATGTAAAAACATGTATTTAAATTCTGCACGAACACAAAGCTGTCAGAAGACTTCAGAAGATTATGAATATATATTGTGGTGGTGTTTGTTTGCTGTATGGAAAAACAATGTTTAATAGAAGAAAAAAATGCAATTTTTGAGGTTTTGAAGGGTAAATAATTCATTTTAAAATGTAATTTGTTTTTTTTCATTTTTGGGTTAAAATACACTTCTATTCAAAAGTTTGTGATTGGTAAGTTTTTTTTATTTTAATGTTTTGAAAATTATCTTCAGCTCACCAAGGCTGCATTTGTTTGATCAATAAACATCAAAAACAGTAATATTGTACAACTGTGTTATTATTTAACTTTTTTAAAATCTGAATATACTCTTAAATACAATTTATTTCTGCGATCAAAGCTGAATTTTCAGATGACACTGTCACATGATCTTCAGAAATGCTGATTTTTGCTCAAGAAACATTTCTGAGGGTTATTAGTGTTGAAAACAGTTGTGCTGCTTCATATTTTAGTGTTTTTATTGTTGCTTTATCAATTTAATGCATCTTTGCTGAATAAAAGTATTTTTTTAATCTGACTGATCACAAACTTTGAGCGGTAGTGCATGTATTTCAATGTTTTCTAAAACTTTTAAATTATACATAAAAAAAATGTAATTGTAACCAACTTAAATTACACTCTAGAAAATAATATGCATCAACATAACTATGTTCACTATGCAAATGAATAAAATGTGCATCTTTATAACTGACCCAACTCCAAGACTTGCATCTATGTTTGCAGACAAGCGTGGATACTGAAGAGCACAAACATAAAGACCAGTGAAAAACATATTAGGTTGAATATCCTCTTTCCGAAACAACTCATTGCTTAATTAGATGCAAGACACAACTGTGAATGCAGCACTTACAAAAGGCTTGAGGACAACACAAACAAGCTTCTTTATGAAGCGTGGAGTGCTCAGCATGGTGGCCTGAGCGCGGAGACACAGGTCAATGGGACCGCCTTCCTGAAAGCACACACAATACTATCAAGAAGCAGAGACTAGCGTTTTCAATCTGAATGTGCTGATAAGAGACGTACAGATGACTAAGCAGGGTACGACCTCCATCAGCCAAGATCCCTCTGACAGTCAGCTCATGGAAGGCATGGTAGAGCCGCAGGGGTTGCAATGGAACCAGCTAAAACGTGAACGACATCAGACTAGCTTTACCACAGATGTACAACGTGTTGACACCGCTTTCAACCCTTAGATGTCCACTGTTTCAGACTTTCATGACCAATATCCACTGTTGTGTGGTTTAAAACGGGCATTTTCTTTCTTACCTACACGCTGCCATTAGTTTGCATAACAACTGTTAATGCAGTGTGTCTGTGTACCGTGTGCCCCGCTCTCTCCAGCAGGTCCTTAGTCTCCCTGAATGCCCTGGCCATGCTTGGAGACGGCTCCAGGTACCCGTCGTTCTCATAATAACCAATCCTCAGGGGCTCTGAGCTCTCATACACCTGCTTAACACAAGCAAAGCATCATAGATTCTGCATTCACATCACTAATGCATGCATCTGGCGTGTGATGTTTAATACCGAACCTCTTGGTTGAATGGTATGGGAGGGACGGTGGGGTCTAAGGAGAACATGTCCTGGCAGAGCAGTGCCCGCATACACAGTGCCAAGCTCTCCACGTCCCTTGCCAAAGGTCCAAGAGAGGACAACACTGCAAACAAACACGATGAGACGAAATACAGGACATGCTGTTCTTTACTGTAACATTCACAACTAGATCAGCACGGATGATCTCACCTGATTTCTGGCCTTTGACGCATGAACTGATTCCTCGAAGGCTAAAAATAAATGATTAAAAACAAAAGCAGAGAACAAGAAAAACAGGTAGATTAAGGTGAAAGTTGAAAGGCGACTTTCACAAAATCTGGCAAGATCATGCTTTATGATACATTTTCACCCCAAAATCAAAAACAGGTTAACACGAATTATATATTGCTTGAATAAAATAAAGCATCTTTACAAAGCCACATTATTTACATGTCAATGAAAATATGACCTAGACAAGACCTAGTCATTTAAAACTAAAATAAATAAAAGTCATATAAAGTAAAAAATAAAGTTGTATAACAAGTTTTTGTTCACATGATATTATAGGCATTTAGCAATGTGATTCCCTTGATATATTAGCAAAAAGGATACTTTGGATTCATTCTAGTTAATAATACACAGTAAAATCACCAGTGCAAAAAATGCAGTGTTAAATGTTATTAACTCCCATAAAGTTGAATCAACAATCTACAGTGTTGATGAGAACACCCTGTCTGTGTAGTTGCAGGGTGCAACATGATGTGATTTTATTTTTACACTAAAAGTGCAAAAAGACGCGCCAAATTGTCTTGACTCCACCCTCAATGACTTCTGTCTTGTGGGGTGATTACGCCATTTTGTCTGCTCGCAACGGAGAAGGTAAGTCTAACTACATTTCTGTGCTTTTCTTGTGTTAACATTAATTAATTAAAAAATACACATTATGTCGAATAGAAATAGCTAACTGCGGATGTTTCTTTTAGGATTAAGGATTCTCATTAAAGTCAAGTTCAACCACGAACAAAAGTTTGTGAAAGTTTCTGGCGCCGACCTGAAACTCTCAGATTTTCTGGATGAAGGTAAGTTAATTGTAAAATAAATTTGTAGTTGTGTTTTGACAATTTAGCTACCACTGACTTTAAAAATTTTACATTTTAGAACTGAAACTCGTTTTGGTTTGTTCACAGCCTTTGTGAAATTCGGAATTCCCGCCTCCAAACGCGCTGAGGCCAGGCTTTACGATTCGTCTTGCACAGAGGTTGATGAGGATGTTTTCGAGGAGGTTCTAAAGCAGCCAAATTTAGGCGTTTTTCTTCTTGATTGAAAACTTCGTCCACGGTAACATTCTTTTTAAACATCTACACGAACACTTAACAGTTTTATGACTCGTTATCTTCAAATGCTATTTAAGTTAGAAACGTCGAGACGGTTTGGCGAATATCGAACGACAAGCTACGTTTAAAAAAAAGTTTTTATTGCTAAAACAATAAGTGTGACACTATTTTTGCCAATGAATGTAGTGAAAACGCGTTGACGCCACGTTTTAACGTTAAGCAAAGTTTGGACTTGCATCCTCGGTAGTTCGGACTTGGCAAGATCGACTCGGGAGTGCGAACTGCTGAGAACGGGAGGAAACAAGTCCGGTAACGTTAAAGGCCCCGATATACTTCAAATGAAGTTTTGAAGTATATCAGGGCATTCATTCTGCAAATGGAACAGCAGCCTAACGTACTTGATAACGTCACTCAGCTCGCCTTGGCTACTCTGGTATCACTGTATTTACAATAAGACGAAATATGATATCTGACACCACTGCGTCTTTTCGTTTTCATTTAAACATATTAATAGCCACAGAAATGTAGTCCAGGGAACAGACATACTTTGATTGTCTTCACTGTATGTATACTTATAACAAAATGAAATATAAAACACACACACATAAAACATTAATATGTGGTTCAGGCAATATGTGGATATATATATATATATATATATATATACAGTGCACAGCATAAATGAGTACACCCCCTCTAATACTTAACAAATTCAGCAAATACACGTTAGGGTTCTTTGGAGATATAATGTTCCAACAAGCCTGCTTGATCAATTACCAAAGAAGAATGTCAAAATTATTCATCAAAATAAGATTTTCTTATCAAAGTGATAAAATGTTGTGTTGCAAAAATTAGCACACCCTCCTAAAAGTTTCTAAAAAAATGTTTAAGGATATTTTTGATCAACAGTTGAGTATATTGAACCAAAACTTTTAAAGACCAGTAATTTTCTGACAGTTAAAAGTGTTACATAGTCCTCTGAATCATACTCAGACTTAATGCTGGCAGCAGTGGAACCAGTTGGGAGAGAACTGCCAGGTGACTTAATCCTTAGCATAAGAGGACAATATTACAAGAGGAATACCAAATTATTGTTTTAAGTGTCAAAATATAGCAGAAGTAGCATCGACATTCGAAAACAATGGACTTGTGACAAGGCTCCTGAAATAATCAGGTCTTTACTTTGTTTTCATTTAGTGATGAGTGAATTTTTGTTAGAAAAAGAGCAGGAGAAATAACATGCAAGTGTCTCAGAGCCGGCAAAAGCTATGAAAAGAGTGACACTTTATCCCACAGAGTATGACGCAGCCTGCAGAAGTGACATGCATGGTTGTTGTCACCACTAGAACTACCCTACTGTAGCCAAAGCAAAATAAACTAATTTAACCTCTTCCAAGGCCCATATTTACAAAATAGAGACTTCTGGAAATCCATACTCTGGTCTCAAGAGACCAAGCTAGCTGCAAATGTCAGAAGGACATCTCTTGGCAGTTACATGAGAACTGGGCGCCCAATGATCACCTGCAGCTTACATCTCCAAAATCAGCGAAGCAAATTTTCAAATAGGCACAATATTTATAAATAAACTGCAGATTTGAGTTTTAAACAACTACATTCTTGCCTGAAAACCCCTTAAAGTGTTCATATAATGGTGCTAAAAAAGAACATTCTTATCTGTATTTGGTGTAATGCAATGAGTTTACGTGGTTTAAAGAAAAAAAATGCATTATTTTCCACAAATTTTACATTATTTTATCTCCTCTAAGCCCTGCCTTTTTTAAACGGCTTGATTCTGACAAAAATCTGAGCTGGAAAACACTGAGGTTTGCTCTGATTAGCCAACGATTCAGTGCGTTGTGATTGGCCGAATACCTCAATCTACTGATGACGTTTCACAAGAATGCAAGTACAGACAAGAACGTATATTGAGAAATGGCCCTATTTCCACCATACCAAAATGCCGCAGATGTATTAAAACGTTTTTGTAACCATGCAGGCGGGTTGCCTTATATCACTAAATAAATAAAATAAAAACTTCAAATAAAGCGATATCAAAACACTTTTCAGTTGCCCAGTGGTAATGTGTGAATTGTATAATCCCCTTTGTCTTCTACATGTCCTTCGCACTTAATATTGTGTATATAATTTCTTCACACCGACGGACGACAAGACAGCAGGGCTATCACCTAAATCTTGCGCAAGATTTAGTGGTGGTTGTTTTTTTTTTCAATAGATTTGGTCCAGGTCCCTTCTGTGGCAAATGAAGAAAACTTGTTGCAGAATGCAAACAATGAGTCTGATGACACCATTCTTCAAAGTGATGGAAGCCCCTCAAGAAAACAACAGAGGGTTGAAGATGAGGCCAAATTTGTGAGTCTGTGATTTTTGTATTTAATATATTATGCTGAAGTACAAATTTTAAACGTGACTTTGAAAAACTAGAACTTTAACTGTGTAACTACACAATATCTGGCCCTTTTCACACCTGGCATTGATGTGACCATGATAGCCAAGACACATTGCTGTTTAAATCTGGTCTTTGTGTCCGCTTTTGATTTCAAGGTGAGGGTTTTGCTTCTTTACAGCACACATCACTGCCAGGGTGTTAAAGGGTTAGTTCACCCAAAAATGAAAATTGTCATTAATTACTCACCCTCATGTTGTTCCAAACACTCATTTCATTCATTCTTGTCCACTTGTGATCAGATCACAGTACTCATGTTAATATGTAAACAGAATGGTTCCCGAGAGGGATATGGTTTGTTAATGATTGTATTATGTAAATGTTTGCAGATAGTCCAAAAAGTCCTGCAGACTAAACCTGGTGGAGACGCAATCATCAGGGAATACAACAAAACCAAAAGCTTGACTGACAGCACCAGGAGAAAGATGATCAAGATTCTTACTGCAGATATGACTGAAAAACACAGGTAATCTGATGCCATCCCAGATAATTCTCCCACAGAACACAAATGACAATTTTAGAAGATCAGGGCCCGTATTCACAAAACATTTAGGGGCCATAGAAAGCGTACTAGGGGCCATAGAAAGCATACTGACTCAGTGCATCTCAGTGTGGTATAAAAATGCCACAAACCAGGACTGCAAAGCTCTACAGAGAGTCGTGCGCTTAGCTGAGCGCATCTCAGGGTCTGCTCTCCTCTCTGCAGGACATCTACCTCAAACGCTGCAAAAGCAGAGCTGCTAAAATCATCAAGGACTCGAATCAGCCTTGTAATCGTCTTTTCATTTTACTGCCATCTGGCAGGCGCTACAGGAGCATGATGGCAAAAACTGAGAGACTGAGGAGGAGTTTCTTCCCCCAGGCCATCAGGCTCCTAAACTCAGTCTCATAACATCATAACATCCACAGGACTCAACTTAATAAACTGTAACACATCCATTATTCCCCATCATCCACACTGCTGCTATGTGTACATTCCCGGTACAACCTATTTGCACATTCTCTTGCACTGCACACTTTATCTCATTGCACATCTTACTCCTTATTTTATTTCATTATTTGTTTCTTACTTCATTCTCACCATATTTATATATATATACACTCTTGTGTTTTGTTTCATAGTTTTTATTGCTTTTATGTTATTTTTATCCTATTATTATTTTTATTTTTTTGCACTTTCCATTGAGCGGACCTGTCCTGACTAACATTTCACTACCTATTATACCCTGTATGATTGTGTATGTGACAAATAATAAAGAACCTCGAACATCTTAAAAGTAGCTCATAACTCACCAATTTAGGAGAAAATCTTAAAAATAATGGGCGTGTCAATTAGGGCTGTGACGGTGGCAGATTTTTACCACCGCTGTGCTAATGCGCCAACTACCGGCGGTTACGCAGTGTTTATATATGCATGTAAAGCCGGTTGCTTGATTAGCGGTAAATGTCCGTCACCTGTTTTCAAACGGGAGCGGGAGTTAATACACAGAGCCGTAGTTCACTGACAAGCTACGCAATATTGTGTTCCTAATCGAGATGAACGATTATTCAATTATGAACCCGATATTGCTTAGCTTGTCAGTGAACCACGGCTCTGTGTATTAACTCCCGCTCCCGTTTGAAAACAGGTGACGGACATTTACCGCTAATCAAGCAACCGGCTTTACTGATGAGACACGCATGACAAATGCATGCGATTAATCGTGCTGTTACAGTGCATTCGCGGATGGGTTTTCCAGCACGACAATGACCCAAAACACACGGCCAAGGCAACAAAGGAGTGGCTCAAGAACAAGCACATCAAGGTCCTGGAGTGGCCCAGCCAGTCTCCAGACCTTCATCACATAGACAATCTGTGGAGGGAGCTGAAGGTTCGAGTTACAAAACTTCAGCTTCGAAACCTTAATGACTTGAAGAGGATCTGCAAAGAGGAGTGGGACAAATCCCTGAGATGTGTGTAAACCTGGTGGCCAACTACAAGAAACGTCTGGCCTCTGTGTATACCACCAAGTACTAAGTCATGTTTTGCGAAGGGGTCAAATACTTATTTCACTCATTAAAATGCAAATCAATGTATAATGGTAATCAATGGACGACAGTGAAAGACGAGAGAGGGCCAATCCTGGACTTTTAGTTGTGTTTTGTGTGCGGCAGTCATCCGTGAGGGGCTGCCGCTTTTCTTTTGTGTCTGTTTATTTTTAATATTAAAGTGTTTGAATGTAAACAAAATAAAAAAAAATTAAATCCAGGTCTGGTCCTCTCTTGTCTTTCACTGTCGTCTCTCCTCCTTTTATCCCTCCAGAGCTGCTCCGTGGGACTCGAGACCGGTGAGTGGTGCAGGTGTCACTCATTATCATTTACTCCATCGGCCTCGCTCCGTTCCCACGGCTCTCGGCCCCGCCCCACTCGTCACGGCACACAAGTCTTAATAAAAGGCCCAACAGCTGATGATGCATATCGGAGCAAACACCAAGCCCTGGGGTCAAACGAACACAGTCTGTAGAGCTCAAACACAGGTTTACGTCAAGCCACACATCTGGGGAAGAGTTCAGAAAAAAAATTCTGCTTCATTGAAGGGTCACAGAAGCATGTTAGTCTATGTTACCCTTAATATAAGAAGTCTGAAACCACCAGGACTCTTCCTAGAGCTGGCCTCCGGGCAAACTGAGCAACTGATGGAGAAGGGCTTTGGTTAAAGTAGTGACCAAGAACCTGATGGTCACTCTAGTTGATCTCCATGATTATATGGGGAGGTAGGAGAAATCTACAGAAGGACAAACATCACTGCAACACTCCACCGATCTGGGCTTTATGCTGGTGTGGCAAGACTCAAACCCAGTGTAGACACATGAAAACACACTTAGAAAAAAAACACCTAAGTGAGAAATAATATTATCTGGTCTGATGAACCTCAATTCTAAGCATCATGTTCGAAGGAAAGCAGGCACTGCTCATCACATGCAGAGTACCATCCCAAAAGTACAGTGTGTTGGTGGCAGCCTCGTGCTGTGGGGATGTTTTTCAGCGGCAGAGACTGTGGGACTCGTCAGAGTAGAAGAAAAGCTCAATGCACCAAAATACAGAGATAGCCTTACTGAAAACCCAGTCCAGAGCATTCAGAACCTCAGACTGGGCAGAAGGTTTACCTTCCAACGGTGACCCTAAGCACACAGCAAGAGTGGCTTATACACAACTCTGTGAATGTCTTTGAGTGGCCCAGCCACAGCCTGGGGTTAAACCCAGTCAAATATTTCTGGAGAAACCTGAAAGTGTGCATCTGCCCCCATTCAACCTGAAAGAGCTCGAGAGGTCAAGAGGTGAGGAGAATAGCAGATAATTGCCAAATGCTGATGAGCAAAGCTTGTCGCATCAAACAAAAAAGACTTGGGGCTGAAAAGGTGCTTCAGCTAAATATTTAGTTAGGGTTTAGTTTAGTTACTGATATATATATATATTTTAAAGCAGTTAACATAAGGCAGCAACATAAAACGTGAAAAAAAGGCTCACAGTATACACACATACAAGCATGTGTATATATATATATATATATATATATAAACCTGTTAACACATTAATTTATATTTTGTTTTTATACTAAACAACTGATTATTGAAAACTGGATATTAAATTATATTTCTCATAAATAAATACCTGAGCACATGGCTATTGATGGCTAAATGAACTATAGAATGGTTAACCATAGAATGGTTAACCCAGTTACTGTTTAAACACAAAGCAATATTTCAACATATATTAATGTTTATGATTTACATTGAGACAACACAAGGGAATAACAGAACTCTTCAAGAGGTCATTTGTAGGACAGAGTCTTTAAAACCTTCGTTGTCAATTACTGTAAGAAGCGTCTGTGTAAGGAAATTTAAATTAATCTCATATTATTCATATTTACTCCATATATTTACTACAATATTTCATTGATATTATGATAGTGTTTAAGAGTGAGGCCTGCTTCTGATGACCTGCTTGCTTAAGAAAACCAGGCTATCATGAGGATTTTAGGAAGACACTATGTGAGGAGTGAAACATATCAAGTGCTCATCATGCTTTTTTAGTTATACAGTCATGGCCAAAAATATTGGCACCCTTGCAATTTTGTCAGAAAATGCAACACTGCTCTCAGAAAATTGTTCCAATTGCAAACGTTTGGGTATTCACGTGCTAATTATTTTTGTTTGCACTGCAACAACACAAAAAGGCAGAGAAGAAAAGTCAAACTTGATAAAATTTCTCACAGATCTCAAAAATAGACTGGACAAAATGATTGGCACCATGTCAAAATTGTAAGAAATAATTGCTTTTCAAGCATGTGATGCTCCTGTAGTTTGTATTTAGACACACATGTGGCAAGTAACAGGTGTGAGCAATATAGTAATCACACTTAAAACCAGTTAAAATGGAGAAAAGTTGATTTAAACTGTGTGTGTGTCACACTGAGCATGGAGAAACGAAAGAAGTGTTAAGAGTTGTCTGTAGATTTGAGTCCACTGTGTGCAATATCATCAAGAGGTTTACAGCCCATGGCACTGTAGCTAACCTCCCTGGAGAGCAAGATTAATGAAAAATTACAACGAAGGATTGTTTGAATGGTGGATAAAGAACTCAGAATAACCTCCAAACAAATTCAATATGATCTACAGACACAGGGAACAACAATGTCAGCTCACACTATCCATCGCCATCTGAATGAAAAGGGAGAACCAGGAGGACACCTCTACTGTCACAAAGGCATAAAAAAGCAAGACTGGAGTTTGCCAAAACTTATGTGACAACACCACAATCCTTCTGGGAGAACGTACTGTGTGTGGACAGATGAGACAAAAGAAGAGCTTCTTGGTAAAGGACATCATGGCACTGTTTACAGAAAAAGAAAAAGACACAGTCCAGTCAAACATGGTGGAGGTTCAAGATGTTTTGGGGTTGCTTTGCTGCTTCTGGCACTGGATGCCTTGACTGTGTGAACGGTATCATGAAATCTGATGATTACCAAACTATTTTGGGGCGCAATGTAGTGGCCAGTGTCAGAAAGCTGCGTCTCCACCAGAGGTCATGCGTCTTCCAGCAGGACAATGACCCGAAACACACTTCAAAAAGCACTCAGAGATGGTTTGCAAAGAAAGAGTGGTCCAAAACGCCAGTAGAGAGGTGGAAGAAACTCATTCATGGTTATAGGAAGCATTTTTGGGTTCTATGTGGAATTGCATCAGATTTGACTTTTCTTCAGTTTTTTTGTTGTTCCAAAGAAAAAAAAATAAACATGCGAGTACCAAAACATTTGCAACTGCAACAATTTTCTGAGAGAAGGGTTGCATTTTCTGACAGAATTGCAAGGGGGGGCGATATTTTTGGCCATGGCTGTATATGGTAACATTGGGAGCTGTTAAAAACAATATGGCAAAAGGGTATAAAAGCAGAGAAGCATTCTCAATTATTTTTGTCACACATATGGCGGAGCTCACTGCTGTCTGTCTGACCTTCTTGCAAGAATAAAATCTCAAAAGACTCTGTCTCTGACCGTGCTCTTTATTTAAAATAAAAACATCTACAACACATCACACTTCCAAAACCTACCGTGGACCCTTTTGCTTTGGAATATGAAACTTTTCCTCACCACAGTAACCTCACATTGAAAGATGCATACGTACCTTAGCCTGCTTGACGTGGGCTTGAATCCACAAATCCCACAGAAGGATGCTGGGATACGAATGCTCCCAGCAATGTCAGTGCCTAGGCCCAGGATGGAGCCCCCTCCTCCAATCAGAGCGCCCTCCCCTCCGGATGAACCACCAGGGGTCTTCTGAAGGTTGCAGGGATTCAAGGTTTGCCCGTAAATGGGATTACTGCAGTCATAACTAAAGTAGATACAAATACACAGGGTCTGATTTGGTAACAACAGTGGATACAATGGCACAAAGCAGCTTTCCAGAACCTTCACTCTCTCTGTTCCTGTGTAGTGGAGCAGGTTTCTAACCACCTGATCTGCTGAGATCATCACAAACTTCAAGAAACGGATGAAGACACACCTTTGCATTTACATTTCTGCTCTGTCTTTACTACTCTAGCTGACCCCTGAAACTTGGCATGTGTAATCAAGATCGTTAAAATCAACCTCTCATAAAATGTATAATGATTGTGGAGCCCAGGTGTTTATGACTGGTGTTATATGGACTGTGCAAGTCAAAAAATCATGGTTTCAACATAAGCTACATCTTTGATCTTACACATTCCCATGTAATAGCAGCCTATTATACCATAATTTTTACAAATTCCAATATAGATCAGTTCTGTTATGAATACTGAAGTCTGCAGGAGAGAACTGAAGTACTAGTATATTAGACTGGTATAGAAACCGCAAACTAGTTATAGGAATGTTTGGCTTGGTCTGTATATCTCTGTTCCACAGATAAATAATAACAAACTGCTTTGTAGGTGAATAGGTGAGCTTCATAAAAAAAAAGTTCACTGCACAATCAAAAATGTGAAATTATATTCTTCATAAAAGAAAAAAAGTAACAGAAATTAAATAACATTAAATCTATTTTTAGGGGTTTTCCTTTGTGACAATATTCTAAATTCCCAATACTGTACAGTGTGCTTTAAGCATAATTGAGACACTATTACAGTTCTAATTCTAATTAACATGTTGAATTAGGTTTTCATATTCTATTTCTGGTTTTACTGACATTTTGTTTAAAGTTGTAGTGATTTTGTCAAATGATTCATTCATTTTTAGTCTTTTTTTAATATGCCTAAATATTTTTTTTCTGTTTCAGTTTACTTAAATCAAGTTAAACTAAATGAAAATGAGAAATGTTGCCTTGGCAACTAGCTGAAATCTTATAAGTTTATTTAGATTTTTATATTTTATTTCAGTTAAATAAAGAAAAATACAGTAATCAAAATCATCCTTTCTGGAGAAAATATTTTATCCAATTCAGCAAAAGTTAAATTCAAATTCAACAACAAACACAATTTCATATTTAAAGCTGTATTGTACAATACAAATAATGCATAATTTTTTCCTTGTTGAAAATGAGATTGACACGGAGGATAAATGGGATAACTGTCGTGAATAATGTTTACACTTTTATGGCTAAACAAATACTTAAATACATCAGCTGAACAAATACTTAAATGGATACATGGACAATTTTCAATCTGGTTTCCGAGTGCATCACAGCACAGAGACAGCGCTTATTAAGATAACAAATGATATTCGCCTTAATTCTGATTCTGGCAAAATATCAGTGCTGGTACTACTAGATCTTAGTGCTGCGTTTGACACTGTCGATCATAACATACTTCTAGAGAGACTGGGTTTCTGGGATGGCACTCAAATGGTTCAGGTCATACTTAGAAGGGACAGGTTATTATGTGAGTATAGGAGACGATAAGTCTCAGTGGACGTCCATGACATGCGGAGTCCCACAAGGCTCAATTCTTGCACCGCTCTTGTTTAGCCTGTATATGCTCCCACTAAGTCAAATAATGAGGAAAAAAAAAATTGCCTATCACAGCTATGCTGATGATACCCAGATCTACCTAGCCTTATCTCCAAATGACTATAGCCCCATTGACTCCCTCTGCCAATGCATTGATGAAATTAACAGTTGGATGTGCCAGAACTTTCTTCAGTTAAACAAGGAGAAAACTGAAGTCATTGCATTTGGAAACAAAGATGAAGTTCTCAAGGTGAATGCATACCTTGACTCTAGGGGTCAAACAACTAAAAATCAAGTCAGAAATCTTGGGGTGATTCTAGAGACAGACCTTAGCTTTAGTAGTCATGTCAAAGCAGTAACTAAATCAGCATACTATCATCTCAAAAACATTGCAAGAATTAGATGTTTTGTTTCCAGTCAAGACTTGGAGAAACGTGTTCATGCCTTTATCACCAGCAGGGTGTATTATTGTAATGGTCTCTTTCCAAAGAAGAGCATTAGACAGCTGCAGCTCATCCAGAACACTGCTGCATGGATACTGACTAGAACCAGAACATCTGAGTATAACACACCAGTCCTCAGGTCCTTACACTGGCTTCCAGTTACATTTAGGATCGATTTTAAAGTACTTTTACTCGTTTATAAATCACTCAATGGTCTAGGACCTAAATACATTGCAGATATGCTCACTGAATATAAACCCAACAGACCACTCAGATCATTAGGATCGAGTCAGTTAGAAATACCAAGCGTTCACACAAAACAAGGGAGTCTGCTTTTAGCTATTATGCCGCCCGCAGCTGGAACCAGCTTCCAGAAGAGATCAGATGTGCTAAAACATTAGCCACATTTAAATCCAGTCTCAAAACTAATCTGTTTAGCTGTGCATTTGTTGAATGAGCACTGTGCTATGACATCCCAACTGATTGCACTATGTATAATCATTTTCTATTCTTAACTGTTTTAAATTAATTTAAAATCAATATATATATATATATATATTTTTTTTTAAGTGTATTTCACTTCCTTTTATGTAAAGCACTTTGAATTTACCACTGTGTGCTATATAAATAAACTTGCCTTAAACTCAAATAAACGAGCTACTAACTGCATGGTCTCTTTGTACACGGTTAAAGATTAATTTGGCATGACCCCCTGAAATACAGTGTTTTCTCACCTGAGAAGACTTTGTGGTATGTTGGTCTTGATGAACGGGATCGCGCCTTGCTTCTTTAGCACCTTAACCACCACACTGTCCCCGAGCGCAGGCTGATCCAACTTACTCACCACACCACAGGAAGTGTCCCGCCCCTGCTCACACAAACAGGATGTTACACACACCGCAAAGACACTTCTCTGAACCGGTCTAACCATCATATTCACCTCATATGCCACATTGTCCTTGATGCTGATGGGCACTCCATACAGAAGACCTTTCTTTTGAGTGTTGATGTCTTTAAGCTGTGCCACGGACTCCATTATGATCTCAGAGCTGCAGTTCAGATTCTTGTTCACCTCCAGAGCCTTTGAAGTACAGCATTACACAACTCAACAATAAGCATTTTCTTTTCCTGCTGGTCCTGTGGACTTTTATACATGTAACCCTGGAGCACAAAACCCGTCTTAAGTCACTGGGGTATATTTGTAGCAATAACCAACAATACACCGTATGGGTCAAAATTATAGATTTTTCTTTTATGACAAAACTCATTAGGACAGTAAGTAAAGATCATGTTCCATGAAGATATTTTGTAAATTTTCTAACGTAAATGCATCAAAACTTAATTTTTGATTAGTAATATGCATTGCTAAGAACTTCATTTGGACAAATTTAAAGGCGATTTTCTCAATATTTTGATTGTTTTGCACCCTCAGATTCCAGATTTTCAATTAGTTATATCTCGGCCAAATGTTGTCCTATCCTAACAAACCATACAATAATGGAAAGGTTATTTATTCAGCTTTCAGAAGATGTATAAATCTCAATTTAGGAAAAACATTATGAAATTCAAAAGTGAATTGTTCAACATTACCAGGTGCATCTCAATAAATTAGAATGTTGTGAAAAGTTCTTAATTCAACTCAAATTGTGAAACTCGTGTATTAAATAAATTAAATGCACACGTAGTTTAAGTCTTTGGTTCTTTTAATTGTGATAAAAATTCACCATATCAACAAATTATTCAGCTAATCAACTCAACTCACCTGCAAAGGTTGGTCAGTTTGGTGAAGACTGCTGATCTGAAGAAGACAATCATTGACACCCTTCACAAGGAGCGTAAGACACAAACATTCATTACCAAAGAAGCTGTTCACAGAGTGCTGTATCCAAGCATGTTAACAGAAAGTTGAGTGGAAGGAAATGAGGATTGTCAAGCAAAATCGATTTTAACTTCACGAGGAATGGACTGAGGGGCACACCACACACAATTTGGCTACAGTTGTCTGGGCTAAGAGAAGAAGAACTGGACTGTTACCCAGTGGTCCAAAGTCCTCTTTACAGATGAGAGCAAGTTTTGTATTTCATTTGGAAACCAAGGTCCTAGAGTCTGGAGGAAGGGTGGAGAAGCTCAGAGCCCAAGCTTGAAGTCCAGTGTTAAGTTTCCACAGTCTGTGATGATTTGCGGTGCAATATCATCTGCTGGTGTTGGTCCATTGTGTTTTTTGGAAACCACCGTCACTTCACCCATTTACCAAGAAATGTTGGAGCACTTCATGCTTCCTTCTGCTGACCAGCTTTTTAAAGATGCTGATTTCATTTTCCAGCAGGATTTGGCTCCTGCCCACACTGCCAAAAGCACCAAAAGTTAGTTAAATGACCATGGTGTTGGTGTGCTTGACTGGCCAGCAAACTCACCAGATCTGAACATAGAGAATATATGGAGTATTATCAAGAGGAAAATGAGAAACAAGAGACCAAAACATGCAGATGATCTGAAGGCCACAGTCAAAGAAACCTGGGCTTCATACCACCTCAGCAGTGCCACAAACTGATCTCCTCCATGCCACGCCGAATTGAGGCAGTAAATAAAGCAAAAGGAGCCCCGACCAAGTATTGAGTACATATACAGTAAATGAACATACTTTCCAGAAGGACAACAATTCACTAAATATGTGTTTTATTGGTATTATACCAATATAAAGTGTCTTATGAAGTATTATAATTTGTTGAGATAATGAATTGGTGGGTTTTTGTTAAATGTGAGACAAATTTATCACAATTAAAAGAACCAAAGACTTAAACTACTTCAGTCTGTGTGCATTGAATTTATTTAATGAAAAATAAAATTTACCCTTAAGACTGGTTTTGTGGTCCAGGGTCACATATAATCATCATATAACAGCATAATTGAGTTGAATTACTGAAATAAATAAACTTTTCCATGATATTCTAATTTATTGAGATGCACCTGTAACTGCTTGCTCTTTTAAGAGGAGAGATATTTTTAATACTAATCACTGACATTTATAATATAAATAAAAATATGATTCAAACTATTAGTAAATGTTGTATAGAATAAACTGTACAAGACGGCTTAAGGTCTCAGAATTATAGAAATGAAAACATTGATTGTAAACTTCTGAAGCTGGACATAAACTCATAAATCTCATACATTATCCACATGTAAAATATGGCAGCAGTCATAACCTTTTCCATAAAGGCATAAAGCACAGCGTCTGGCTGCAGGGAGCCGTCCTTGAGTTTCCCAGTGAGCTCAGGCAAAGACAGAGACACTATAGAGCTGCTCTCAAAGTCTGGCTTCTAGAAAGATGCAAGAAAAAACATCATTATAAGCAATATATAGACTTATTGCACTATATATGTACATGGCATCAATCATTTTTGGTGACGCAATATATTGCCCTATTAATTTACATAACAAGTGTTTTGCATTCCTCTTGCGCCGGTGTCTTGTTCAAGTTTTTTAAGGTATCTAATATTTGAATACTTAATTTCCGTGCTCTAAATATTCTTAAGAATTGAGCGTTTGTTGTCATTTGACAGTGTGTATGTAGGCCTTCTTGCATTATTATGCCGTTATATGATGATTATATGTGACCCTGGACCACAAAACCAGTCGTAAGGGTCAATTTTATTTTAATATAAATTAATACATTAGCTTTCCATTGATGTATGGTTTCTTCTTAGACAACATTTGCCAGAGATACAACTATTTGAATATCTGTAATCTGAGAGTGCAAAAAAATCTAAATACTAAGAAAATCGCCTTTAAAGTTGTCCAAATGAAGTTCTTAGCAATACACTTTACTAATCACAAATTAAGTTTTAATATATATACGGTAGGAAATGTACAAAATATATTGATTGAACATGATCTTTACTTAATATCCTAATGATGTTTGGCATAAAATAAAAATGTATAATTTTGACCTATATAATGTATAGTCAGATATTGCTACAAATATACATGCGCTATGACTGCTTTTGTGCTCCAGGGTCACATGTATTCAGTGGTAAACTGGTCTTAAAATGACAATAATATTGCTTATCACGATTATTTCTGGGGCAATATATCGCACAACAAAAAGTTGTTACCGTGACAGATCTATTGAATCAATCTATAATAGAGGAGACTGGGGCTAGTTGTCACATGTGCTTTATCTTTATCTGATTCTCTATAAAAATCAGACTTCACAAAAAAATATTCTGTGGTGAAGTAAATCCAACAGATTTTTTAGTTAGCAAGAAATATAATAATATTTAAAGAGTAATTTATTCCCATCATGCACTGAGGCATAAATAATGAGGTCGAATTCTTCACTCTTTTCTATTTACACTGTTCCACGGTTTATGTTTTGTGATATCTGGAGTTGATTTTCTACTTAAAATGACCCATTCATACTCGAACACAATCCACTGATTGTTACCGTCATTGTGTATTGAGTTCTCTGTGTTCGGGAGGGTATGAATTATATCGTGCAGACATATTATCTTATAGAAAAGTATAGCAAGCTATCTACTGCCTTATTTACTTAAATGTCTCCAAAGTAAACCGTAAGCTTTAATAGCATGTCTTATTTCAGTGCTACATTGTCTGAGTAAAGTCAAATTTACTTGAAATAAATGTAAATGTACTTGAGTATTAGGGTTGCACGATATACCGGTACTAAGATAGTATCGCGATACTAAAGCTTAAAATACCGCTGTGCCATTGCATTTTTTAAACGGTAGTATCGTTCATATACCGTAATACCGTAATATATTGTATACGCTGGCACACTATTTAAAATGCTGGCATGCATGTTCAAATTAACAGAAACATTGTTTGCCAAATGCCTTTTTGCTGTGCTCTGTGTAGTATATGGTGTGTGTATACTTTATATCGTAATGTCTGAACGATCTGCTGCTAAGTTTGCGGCTGCTCGCTCGTCTCTCTCTCTCTTGTTGGATGATAACTCGCTCGTCTCTCTTCCGGGTCCTGAACTCCGCATTAACACTATCGTTGGGAGCAAAACAAATAACAGCAATTTCATTGATTATCAAGTCTGTGCGCTACAATATGGTGTTTCCTTTTGTGTTCGAATCTGAATCCGAATCGTTGGCTTGGGTGAATCACTGATTCACTAAACCATTCATAAAACAGTCATTTGATTCGCTCCGGCAGTATTCAGCCTTTTGAAAGAATCGTTTGAATGACTCAGTGATTCAATAACGAACTGCTGTCACCTGCTGGAGTTTTACCAGTTTCTTTTCTAAAACTAGGCATATACATGTTTTAACATATTTCTACATTCAAATTTTGTATTTAAAATACATTAATCCCATAAAATATATTTTATTCAATTATAAATAATAAATACAGTCTAAATGTACAAATGCCACATCTAAATGTCACTTCATGCTGCTTCTGTGCAGTGCTAAGATGAGTTTTGTTGACATAATTTCAGGAAAACAATAGCCAGTCATTAATTCACATTAAGTATTCGAGAAAAATATTGTCTGTTTTAATTTATTTATTTATTCATTTTGTAGAATTTAATTTTAAACTGACAACACTGCATGGATGGTATCGTGATACTACTTGGTATCGTGATACTTCAGCTGGTATAGTATCGTACGACATTTTATGGTATCGTGACAACCCTATTGAGTATTGCGGAGTAACTCAACAAACTCTAACTGGCCAAGTTAAATTAACTTATTCTCTTTGTTAATAAAGTAATAAGCCCCGTGAAGCCGTGGTTTAATGTTAACTTATAACAGCGGAGGGGCGTTGTTAAGTACGACGCAACGCAGAGTGCCTAAAACCCCCTTAGCTGTTATAAATTCACTGTAAACCGGGGCTTATTGCTTTTATAAAACGGTTATATACTTAGTACGGTTTCACAAAATTAAACAGAGCAAATAAGTGTAATGATATTAATAAAAACAGTATTCTTCCACCAAACAACGTAGTTCCTATAAGAAACAGCTGTGGTTGGAATAAAGTGGTTGCCAAGCAACACACAAAGTAAACAAAGGTGTAGGTTTGTAGTGTTATTAACAACAGCTTCAAACGTGGCTCAACCAATCAGAATCAAGGACTGGAACTATCCGTTTTATCATTTTACATTACTTAGTTAAGTGGAATTTACCTAATTCCAAACTTAAATTTACTTAAAAAAATTGTGTGTGCAAAAGAAAAAACGAAGCTAATTTTACTTTTACAATTTGTACTGTTTTATACGGAAGTTCTAAGCGGCCATGCATTATTATAATTTTTCTGTCTTGTTTTCTCGTGATCACGACATAATTTTCTCGTGATCTCGACATAACGAAAGTTGTTTTCTCATGATCACGACATAACGAAAGTTGTTTTGTCGTTATCACGACTTAATTTTCTTGTGATCTCGACATAACGAAAGTTGTTTTGTCGTTATCTCGACATAACGAAAGTTGTGGATCTCAACGTAAAAACCGTTTTCTCACGACGTTTCTTAGCTATCGCGAGAAAATCCGACAACCTTGAATGTTTCTGGCGAATATTATATTGTAACATTGCATGATATCTCCATCATAAAGTTACTAATTTCCTGCAGCAAAATATGGACTTTATCTCAAGTAAAGATATGTTTGCAGTTCGATATTCAGATTTCTTTTGGCTATTAGCAGTGCGCTTTCATAACATGCAAATAATACTGAATGACAGTTCTCCATGATTTGTGAATTCATAATGAACAGTTGACTGGCAATGATTTTGACTACGCTTCAGGGTCGCTATATTGTCTTATATGAAAGTTGCAGACCCGACAGCCTCCTTCTCAAGTGTCGAACACTTATGTGTAAGTCGTCAATCACTGGCGGACACAGAGCTATTTCAGTTTGAGTGAGTCCCTGATCAAAAGTAAGCGAATACGATCATCCATGATGCTGCGATGATGCTGCTTCATAGCATTTTCTCATGCCGCATACACAGAGAAATTAAAAGTCGTGATAACGACAAAACAACTTTCGTTATGTCGAGATCACGAGAACATTAAGTCGTGATAATGACAAAACAACTTTCGTTATACAGGAGATCACGAGAACATTAACAGGTGATAACGACAAAACTTCTTCGTTATGTCGAGATCACGAGAAAATTATGTCGTGATCACGAGAAAACAAGACAGAAAAATTATAATAATGCATGGCCGCTTAGAACTTCCGTAGTTTTACATGCATTACAATTCATTTAAATTGGATTGTGTATATATATATATATATATATATAAAGCATTATTTAAATGCATTTCATTTTTAATTCTTTACATGTTTTACTTGTATTAAATATTCTATTTGTTTGGCACAAGGACAGAAAAAAATAGTGGATTTTTTGTTACACCTTTAATTTGTACATTTTCAGAAACTGGTTTGTTTCTTAATTGCTTTATTGTTTTCATTTTGCAGTAGTATACAATTTAATTGTGACAACTTACCCCATATAAAGTGACAACATTAGAATTTGCATACATGAAATTAACATTCATACACACTTATTCTATATATGAAGAGTTTATTTGCAAAAACAAATTTTATTTTCAAAGATCATGTTTTTTATTATGTTATGATGTTTTTATTGTTAGTTAGCAGTTTTTTTTAACCTAGTCAAAAAAACAACAACTGCAGTTTCATTGAGATTAATTGGAATGAACATTAAAAAAAACAGGATTCTTGAGAATTGCTAAAACGAACTTATCTGTTTTTGCAAATGAAATCTTCATATATTGCATGAATAATAGATGCATGTTAGTTATTATACCTGTATTTTAAATTGTTGCACCGCTTGTTCAGCCTGTTGAAGTGACTCATCTCGTCTTTTCCGTGCCTTTAGTATTTTCTTCTGAATCTTCTGATCATTTCTCCATTTCAAGAAGAGATATAATGCACCTGTACCGCAAACCGTGGCTGCAATCACCGGCGTCCAGTTCATATCCATCTCTAATATAAGCTGCCGCACATCAAAGCCGTTCATATTCATAACTGCAGCTCAGTGAGTGAGTGACGCACTCTCATTAGCTCTCAACGTGTCTTTAAGAACTCTGCACAGACTGGTTAAAGAAGACATTAAACGCAAGAGTCCACACTAGACCTCCAACTTTAATTCCACTTCCGGTGCGAAAGGAAATCAGATCCCTTCATAAGAGAAAGAGCTGCGCACAAAACCGGGTGAACAGCTGTGACATCCTTGTGTGTGTGTGGGTAGTATAGCTAACATGTATTTAAACATTATATATTTCCGCTGTTTTTATTTATTATTATATTTAGTTACATTAACGTTCATACTCCAGGCCAACAGACGGCAGCACAACATGCAAAGTAACGCTGGCAGGAATTACTATAGTGAAAATGTCATCTTACTTAACTATTATGTGTATTAGTGTCGAATACAATGATACGCACTACCTGATGATGGTAGGGCTCTAAATATGTTTATTTACAGCTGAGGCGGATGATACACACCGTGAACCGGAAGTTGACAGAGGTGGACCGGCTATCTTTACACGAAAGTCTTTAAACACGTACAGCTTCCGGAAAGTGTCACGCTGTCCTCCATCGGCGCATATCGACAGTCCTCAGAGGGTCACGTCAGGAAAACTCCGCTGATATCATGGTTTTCGAAGATAAAAGGATCACGAATGGAGAGCCAGAGGAGGTAGAGTAGCATATCATGTTTTACAGAGCGCTTTAAACGTCCTTTAGTGAGGTAAAGAGGGCGCTTTATGTTAAGCTGGTCTGGCCAATGGGCCGAGCCCGATCTATACATTGAATCTAATGTACATAATCTGTTATTTAATGCTTCTGCTGTCTAAACTATTGCGTGAGAGTTTGCCTTTGTCTTGTATGTGTAAGTAAACACACGGATCCTAGGTGTCCTATGTTTTCATGCTATTTGTGTATATATAATATGTATGTATATGTATCTAATTCATATATTTTGTTGTGTTCAGGAGGAGAAGAAGAAGATGAGCCGGATTTGGTGGTATGTCTTGTGTTATAAAGCAATATCATATTGGCATATTATGTCCAAATCAGTTTCAAATGAATTAAAAATGTAATAATATTTCGCAGTTGTTTGAAAGTGGTTCATGGATTCTGTTGTGCCCTTGACCAAGACCTTTGGTTATTCCAGCAATATATATATATATATAGACACATTTTTAAGCCATCTTGCTTATTTTTTGTCATTTAGCAGCTTTTATCCAAAGCGACTTACAAATAAGAAACCGTAACTAAAACTATAAGTTAAAACTCTATAAATACTATATATACATTAATTTAAGAAAATTAGAAATTAAATAAAATGTAACAAATTTAGCATACAACAACATTTCAAAACTAAACATTTAAATAAAAACAAAAATTAAAGTTAAAAACATTTCAAAATATTAAAACAACAAAAGGTATGAGTATAAAAATATGACACTAAGCCAAACACCTAAATATATATATATATATATATATATGTTATTTCATTTCCATGTAGTATGTTGAAGTAACATTACTAAAATAACTCCAATCTATTAAAACTAAAGAAAATAGCTATAAAGTCAATAATAAATTCATATATAATTAATCTAAAATGAAAATAGATAAATCAAACGGCAGTATTTATCAGTAATCCTAACACTGTCAAACACACATGATAACAAACAACAACTTACACATCGTAAGAATTGATTATAAAACTAAAACAGAGCTGAAACAAGCCGTAAGAAAGAGGATAAATAAAAAGCGATACTTATAAAATAATTGCACTTTTATATATATCTGATGAAAATGTTAATGAAAAGGTCATTTCGTCCCCAATTCAAAAGAGAGTGCATCTGCATGCAGCGATTATGCGGCTCCATAATGTGTGAAGAACAAGATCTCGTTTGTAAAAGTAGATCCTGTGGATGTGTATTTTCTTCATCACAGCTGTGGCGTTTTGCTGGTTTTATGAATTTATATATCCTTATATTTTTCTTGTGTCCTCCTTATTTGCCAGTTCTTATGAATATTCATTTGTTACGTCCCACGTCAGTTAACCCTGTAGATGTCTTGATGTGCATGCACACAGAGTCTGATGAACATGTACTCCTCAGGACCCGCTAGAGACGGTGCGTGAGAAGTGTGAGCAGACGGAGCATTGCGTTCACACTCGTGAGCGTCTCGTGGCGTGCGAGACACGGGTCGGATCACACTCGGAGACGACAGAAGACTGTACGGAGGAGCTCTTTGACTTCCTGCACGCTCGTGACCACTGTGTGAGTGCTGCTGTCTTGTTTACAGATGTGGTTTGAAGTAGTGATCGACCGATATTGATTTTTTATAACCGATACCGATTATTTGTACGTTTATCTGCTCCAAGTGTGTGTGTGTGTCCACTGCTCCAGGTGTGTGTGTGTGTCCACTTCTCCAAGTGTGTGTGTGTGTGTGTGTGTGTGTGTGTGTGTGTGTGTATGTCCACTGCTCCAAGTGTGTGTGTGTGTGTGTGTATGTCCACTGCTCCAAGTGTGTGTGTGTGTGTGTCCACTGCTCCAGGTGTGTGTGTGTGTGTGTGTGACACACATACTTGTGCTGTGGTGATGTGACAATAAAAGTGATTTGATTTGATTTTGATTTGCTCCAGGTGTGTGTGTGTGTGTGTGTCCACTGCTCCAGGTGTGTGTGTGTGTGTGTGTGTCCACTGCTCCAGGTGTGTGTCCACTGCTCCAAGTGTGTGTGTGTCCACTGCTCCAGGTGTGTGTCCACTGCTCCAAGTGTGTGTGTGTGTGTGTGTGTGTGTGTCCACTGCTCCAGGTGTGTGTGTGTGTGTGTGTGTGTGTGTGTCCACTGCTCCAGGTGTGTGTGAGTGTGTGTGTCCACTGCTCCAAGTGTGTGTGTGTCCACTGCTCCAGGTGTGTGTGTGTCCACTGCCCCAAGTGTGTGTGTGTGTGTGTGTGTGTGTGTGTGTGTCCACTGCCCCAAGTGTGTGTGTCCACTGCTCCAAGTGTGTGTGTGTCCACTGCTCCAGGTGTGTGTGTGTGTGTGTGTCCACTGCTCCAGGTGTGTGTGTGTGTGTGTCCACTGCTCCAAGTGTGTGTGTGTGTGTGTCCACTTCTCCAGGTGTGTGTGTGTCCACTGCTCCAAGTGTGTGTGTGACTGTGTGTGTGTGTCCACTGCTCCAAGTGTGTGTGTGTGTGTCCACTTCTCCAGGTGTGTGTGTGTGTGTCCACTGCTCCAAGTATGTTTGTGTGTGTTCACTACTGTGTGTGTACTTGGATGGGTCAAATACAGAGAACACATTTCACTGCTGGTTATAATGTGTATAATTGTGTATGTGACTAATAAAAAATCGGTTATGGTAAAATAAAAAAACGATTATGGTAAAATGTTTAAATATCGGGGGAAAGATCGGTAAACCGATATATCGGTCGATCTCTAGTTTGAAGTCACACACCTAACATTGAGGAGTTTAACCAAAAATATCAATTCCATCTATATTTATTCTCTCGTTTGTCATAGCAAACTTGAATGCTGACATTTTTTCAGCGAACTGTCCAAATGTTTTATTTTTGAATGAACTGTTTAAAATCATTTTCTGTAAACGTTATTCATAACTTGTTTGTTTTCTGCAGGTGGCTCACAAGGTTTTCCATTCAGTCAAATAAACGGAGCATCTCAGCGCTGGTTATAAATCGATGTCTGCTAATAGAAATACAGTGCTGTTATTTATAAGATTTGATTTCTGTCCAAAACTCAACAGTTCACCGTAAACCCACAAGCACTTCAAATCATCGATGCTGCTGAAGTGTTAATAACTGTGCTCTGTTTTCATCTCTCGTGTGTTTTCTGTTGTTAGATCAGTAAAGAGGTGATGTTGACATAAATGTGTTTATTGCTAATGCAACAAATAACAATAAAGAAGGAAATACAATTGCTGTTTTCATTACTTCATTGCCATAACTTGGCTGTTGGGGAATTAAAGAGCTAATAAGCATCAACTCAAAGATCATAAGTGTACACTGCAGGTAAAAGCTATCTGGTTACGCATTAAGGAACATTTTGGATACAAAACAAGGTGCTGTTCATACAATTAAAATAGTGATGTTATAATATTGTGTGTCTCTTTTAATCTTCAATGTTTGTGTAATAAATCAGTAAATCTTTCAGATCGGAGGTGCTCTGTTGGGCGGGACTTTGCGTGTTTCATTGGCCACTTCAGCGCCCGGAAGATGATAAATTTAGCCGTTCTTTCTGTAGAAATAGAGCAGCTAGAATGGAAATTAACATGAAATAAGGTGGTTTTAACTGCTTGGATAGGAACCCAAATGTGTAATCATTGCACATGTTTTAGTTAATTCATATTTAAGTTATTAATCAGATCAGATGTCAATTATTAGATATGTAAATTATAGAAAGTGTTGTCACATGGTATCCATATTAATACCAATAGTTTAGTATGAACGGTGTTTTCCAGACTTGCTCCCGGAAGCTCACCAAACATCGCATGTCTTGGACATCTCATTAATCTGACACAAGTTTCGGGTCTTTTAAAGAGCAATGAGTTTAATTTAAAACAAGGTTTGTGTGCCTCAAGCATGGGCGTAACCACCATATACTTTGGGGGGGACGTGTCCCCCCCAATGTTGGAAAAATACCAATCTGTCCCCCCCAATAATAGGCCTATTATATTGTAATATGTGACATATGATATGCCCTCCTTTTATGAACCCTGGTTGTAGCCTAGTGGATCTGTTGTTATTTCCGATTTACTTTCAATTTAGAAAACAAGGAAACAAAACGGTGTGACCACCCCCTCGATTGTACACTTGGTTGAGCCCGTAAACGCCGGCTCGCGGCATCGTTTGAAAAACGCTCAGTCCGACTGTCACTGGTGCTTACATGAAATGAAGGTAGGAGCTAAAAGAAAGAAGCAGGACGAACAGGCGGACATTCGCCTTTTTTTCAGACGGTAAGCAAGTAGACACCTAAAAAGTAGGGCCATGGTCAAAAATACCGCGGAAATTTTTGAATAAATGTGAAATAATATCACGTTTAAATGGCTCAGTATTACAGCTAGGTAGCTAGCATGATACCCTGAAAATAGGCTGAATAATGAACTGCTGGAGTCACAGACCAAGGAGTTCCCGCACTTCCCACTCCATTGATAAGCCTCTATTCATTCGTTGATGGCCTGGCCTGTTTGTTTTTACGATCTGATCCGCGACTAACCTTAAAAAAAATATCTGGGGGAGGGCTCACATTTGGACCCCCCCAATATCTATACCATGGTTACGCCCCTGATGATGAAAGCAATTATTTCATATTTATTCTGCACTGATGCCAAGCTGAGAGTAATGTGTAATCTGGGACATTAGTGTATCAACATGCTTTCATTGTGCTCTGCCAGCAACTGTGTGACAGGTTTCGAGTCTACCTTAAAAGAGTCTATATAACTATCTTTCAAAATTAGTATCTTTCATTTAAAATGCTAAACTTATTTACTGAATACACTTATGCCTGCATTTCTAAACTTCAGTGTCGGGGGGGTAACGCATTACAAGTAATGCGAGTTATGTACCAATATGACTTTTTTCAAGTAACTAGTAAAGTAACGCATTACTTTTTAATTTACAAGAAAATATCTGAGTTACTTTTTCTCCATTTATTGACAGAGCGCCGTGTGAACATGATCTTACTGTAGTTATAATCTAGACTAAATATGAATGTGTATTAATTCATCCCACTCGCAAAAAACAGATTCAGTATTCATCAAAATTATCACTCTAATTATCAAATTATACTCACTTATAAAACAGTGAAATGAAAACTCAGAATATGGCGCAAACCTGCAATAATTAAACATGTTAAACAACACAAATACATCTAATCTCATGTTATTAACGATGTGTTTGCTGCTGATCTTTGATGATCAGTTCAATGATCGTCGTAACCAGAGACTGTCCTGCATCTGTTTTGGCATTGTGTTGATACAAGAAAACTTTGGCAAGACATTTGCCAGTTCACTGTAAATATCATACACAATGACTTCTCTTACTTTCAAGAATACATTACAATTCTATTAAATCTTTGTCCACCTCCTATAACAAAAAGAAATTAAAACTTGAAATGTTTGCTCACTTTTTGGTCTGTTTTGTATAATTTGTATTTGATCATTTATGTTTTGAGGGAAGAGTATGTTAGTTGATATGTGATCTGTTGATTTATTTTATTTGTCTTATTTATTTATCTCCTTTCTTTTTTTCTTCACTCTTTCTCTTTGGATTTGTAAATTTCTATGTATTGTTTGGCCATCCTTGAACCCCTGGCTCTTTTCCTTGTCCTATTGTTCATTAATTATTTAAATTTAAAAGGTTATACTATGCACTGTTTAAATATCCCAATTTTGCGAGAGAGAGAAAACATATATGATTTTGAGGGATTTACATTTTTCTAACTCATAGTAGTTATATTATACTATGAATATAATCAATATGTGATGAGTTTTATGGGATTGTTTATTAAAGTTTAATTACAGTGCTTGCTGGGAGTATAATGCTATGAGCTGTAACTGATGTGTTTTTTGATACATTGTGGAATGGTGTGTGTGTAAGTAGCCTTGTGAACAGAGAAAAACCACAGAGGGGCAGTTTGAAGAAGCTAAAACAAAGAAGTACACACTGTGAGAACATTCTGTACCAAGGACACAGAGGGAACAAAGGGAGAAGAATGTTGGGGGAGCGTTGGACGGTTCTGGAGGCCACCGAGAAGATGACGCACGGTGACACATATTATAAATAATCTGTTATGCTGTACTTCTGGGTTGCTTCTTTGTAAGACTCTGGTCTGAGGGACAACCCAGCGCGCTGTTCTGATCAATAAATTTCAATACTTTGACTTTTGAAGCCTTCCTTCGATTTTTGATCACGCAGGACGATTTGAAGTCCAACAATTTATAGGCCCTGTCCCAAATGGCACCCTAAACCCTCGCGGTCTTCCTCGGAGTCCGCACGTTCGTGACGTAATGCCGCTTTGACTGTCGGGTAGAAGTCTGCTGCGAGCTCGCACCCTTCTGAACGCTAAAATGAGGAATGGGACACTCTACGGTCTTGTGGACTTAACAGACACGCGCACGCGGCGGCCATTGTAACTCTGTAAGACCGCAAGTGCACATGTTCGATTTGGGACAGGGCCTATAGACGGTTTCATCGGCAACAACATAAACAAACGTTACTGCGCATGCGCTCGTTTGTGGCCCTAACTTATCTTCCGGTAGACATCCAAATAGAATCAATAACAACAGCTAAGTCCCTCTGGAGTAGATTATGTTTTTATAACAAGCAAAATATGTTTGCTTCGTAAATCAGATGGACTGAGATGCAGCGATAACTACTTGGACGGACTTATTAAAAATGCAAATTCACTCTCTGTAAGCAGGAGACGCTTAAAAGCGGGAGAAATAACGTTAACGTTAGAGGTTTGCGCCCGGTAACGGCTGTACACTGAGCTTACAAACGCTGCTTTATCAGACAACATCGAAGTTGAAATGAAAATGACATCAAACATTTTCTAAAGACAGTGTTTCTTCAGAAATACCGTGATATAAAAACACCTGCGCCTCGTTTAGATTAAACGTGCATTACGTGCTCATGTTTATTCAACGAAGCCTTTTAGAAAAGTTTTGATATTGTGGTGGTTCAGCACAAATAAATAAATACATGTATGTGAAACACATCCCACAGCACAACAACCTGAGCACAACTTCATTACTAATCACTTTAACTGAGACTGGTGCTGTGAGCAAGTGCACTAAAGCTGAAGTATGCGTTTAAATGCATTGAATTTGGTGTATGTTATGAGACTGGTGCTGTGAGCAAGTGCACTAAAGCTGACGTATGCGTTTAAATGCATTGAATTTGGTGTATGTTATGAGACTGGTGCTGTGAGCAAGTGCACTAAAGCTGACGTATGCGTTTAAATGCATTGAATTTGGTGTATGTTATGAGACTGGTGCTGTGAGCAAGTGCACTAAAGCTGAAGTATGCGTTTAAATGCATTGAATTTGGTGTATGT
>CM050419.1:11177757-11227757 GCA_027564155.1 Gymnocypris eckloni scoliostomus
AGTTGACGCGGCTGTCTGTGTGCGTGCGCTTCAGATGTGTGTGTGTGCGCTTCAGATGTGTGTGTGTGCGCTTCAGATGTGTGTGTGTGCGCTTCAGATGTGTGTGTGTGCGCTTCAGATGTGTGTGTGTGCGCTTCAGATGTGTGTGTGCGCTTCAGATGTGTGTGTGTGCGCTTCAGATGTGTGTGTGTGCGCTTCAGATGTGTGTGTGTGTGCGCTCAGATGTGTGTGTGTCGCTCTTCAGATGTGTGTGTGTGTCGCTCTTCAGATGTGTGTGTGTGCTCTTCAGATGTGTGTGTGCGCTTCAGATGTGTGTGTGTGCGCTTCAGATGTGCAGATGTGTGTGTGTGCGCTTCAGATGTGTGTGTGTGCGCTTCAGATGTGTGTGTGTGCGCTTCAGATGTGTGTGTGTGCGCTTCAGATGTGTGTGTGCGCTTCAGATGTGTGTGTGTGCGCTTCAGATGTGTGTGTGTGCGCTTCAGATGTGTGTGTGTGCGCTTCAGATGTGTGTGTGTGCTCTTCAGATGTGTGTGTGCGCTTCAGATGTGTGTGTGTGTGTGCGTGCGCGTTACTCCAACTAACCCGAGCGTCTTATACGCTTACCTTGTACCTTCGGGCAGTCCTTATATCGAGTCCTGATACGTGAGATTGAACGAGAATGCACGCGTTGGTGGTAATGCATAGACGGACATTATGTGGAAATGTGGACAGTGCCAAAATAAAGGTGCCTTCTTACAAATATCAATATTTTACACGTGACATCGTATCGTCATACATTGTATCGATATATCGATGAATCGTTACACCCCTACTGCTTACAAACACTACCAAGTTTGGGGTCTTTATCTGAAATACATTATTACGAGAGTAGTGATCCTTATTACAAAAGATGGTTATTTCACATAACTGCTGTTCTTTTGAACTTTTTATATTTATAAAAGAATCCTGAAGAAAACTGTATCATTGTTTCCACAAAAATATGAACTGCTTTCAACATTAATAAAAACAGTTTCTTGAGCAGTATATTATTATGATTTCTGAAGATCATGTGACACTGAAGACTGGAGAAATGATGCTGAAAATACAGCTTTAATCACAGGAATAAATTATATTTCATGATATAGTACAACAGAAGACACATCTTTGACATTTTACTTTACAATTTTATTGTTATTACTGTATTTTTGATCAAATAAATGCAGCCTTGGTGAGCAGAAGAGACTTCTTACATTATAATGCTAGTGTATGTGTTATGATGGGTTCAAATTGATTGTCATGGATGACGGGATGAACTATTACATATGATTCACTTCTGCTGATGTTTTGATGCTCATGCTGCTCTTGTGACCCTGGACCACAAACACACATCTTCTGAAAGCTGAAGTTTGTGATCAATCTAAATATTTGAAATCACGGAGAGTTCTATGAGTTCACACATTACTAATCAGAAATTGTTTTAATATATTTATAGTAGGAAATTACAACACACTTCTTCATGGAACATGATCTTTACTGTGTCTTGTGATCAAACACACTATTTTAGGCGTGACTTAAGACTGGTTTTGTGCTTCAGGGTCACATATAACTTTGTGTGAGCAGCAGACTCAATATGTAAATTGTTGAAGAAAAGTTACAAAAGCATCTCATTGTGTGTTTCATGAAAGAAAAAAATCTTTTTTGTTTTGCATGACTCATAAATCAGTTTTTCTTCCTCCAGCAACGAGTGCCATAGAGCTGGCTGAATTATTCTCAGGATGCCGCCCAAGTAAAATCACAAAACTAGACCTAAGGTACTGCTGCTTTTGTGACATGCATCATTCACACAACTAATATGTGGTTAAATAAATGTCATCTCTCCTTTCAAACAGCTCAAATGTCATTCTTCCTGCTGAACTGCTGGAGTTTGCGCAGCTGCTGGAAACATACAGGCCTGTTCAGCGACTGATGCTTGACCTGCAGTTCAATCCACTGGATCGTGACCCCGAGGTCAAAGGTCAAGTGCTGCGAAAGCTCCTCCCGTACTGTAATATATTAACAGATGACTGGGACTCCAGGTTGACGATGGCAGATCACATCAGTGTGATGTGACAAAAGCGTTTAGCGGCTCTTTTAAAAGACATTTGCAGATGTGAGCAAAAGCAATAAAATGACCAGCACAAACACTCTGGGTGTAATTATACTTTTAATAACGTAGATGGAAATTGTTTACAAAATAAATACAATGAAAGCAACAAATGTCAGCGTACTAGTGATTGAACAGTAGAAAGTTTCAGGAAGCCTCTCACTGTTCCCAGATCAGCTCTGATATCAGTTCCACAGATGATGCTCAGACGACGCCTCTCTGGTCCCAGATCAGCTGATATCAGTTCCACAGATGATGCTCAGACGACGCCTCTCTGGTCCCAGATCAGCTCTGATATCAGTTCCACAGATGATGCTCAGACGACGCCTCTGGTCCCAGATCAGCTCTGATATCAGTTCCACAGATGATGCTCAGACGCCTCTCTGGTTCCCAGATCAGCTCTGATATCAGTTCCACAGATGATGCTCAGACGACGCCTCTCTGGTCCCAGATCAGCTCTGATATCAGTTCCACAGATGATGCTCAGACGACGCCTCTCTGGTCCCAGATCAGCTCTGATATCAGTTCCACAGATGATGCTCAGACGACGCCTCTCTGGTCCCAGATCAGCTCTGATATCAGTTCCACAGATGATGCTCAGACGACGCCTCTCTGGTCCCAGATCAGCTGATATCAGTTCCACAGATGATGCTCAGACGACGCCTCTCTGGTCCCAGATCAGCTCTGATATCAGTTCCACAGATGATGCTCAGACGACGCCTCTCTGGTCCTCATGCGAGCGCTGGTGGAAGACGAACGAGACGGCAGCGTCCCAGGATGCCTGCAGCACTGGGTCCTTCAGGCCTCTTTTATCTGAACAGTGATACCAGTTGGACAGATCGCTTATGGATTTGAATGATTCTGCATCCTCGGATAACACGCGTTCATCTTAAAAATTGTTTTTAATAATAGCTATCTGATGATGCAGAGTTCAAAATATCTAGACTTGATGGACTTAAAGTAGTCAAATGTCTAATTTCAATGAATAGTATTAGTCAAAATGTCTCAACATACATCTGCAAAGCAGTGGGAAAATATTAATACTCCATTTATATGTCATAACTTCACAAATGAATGAAGCTGTGCCAAAGATTCGAATCGGTCACCTCGCTTCAGGTGTTTCATTGTGACGTTATCTCCAAGCCTCAAAGATCATCAGTCACGTGATCACAGAGATTGGATACAAACCTCGAAACCGGTCTGCTTCATTAGAGTAAAACAGGCCTCAGAGCCTCCGTGTCAAACGTCCCATCTCTACATCTGGCTCATTTTTTCTGTCACTGTCATAATTCTAACCATGAAATCAGGATTAGGCATACAATAATGTCTTCAGAATCATTCATACTTGTGAAAACCAACAGAATTGTACAAACAGTTGTAATCTGGCTCAGGGGAAAATATGAATCGTGTCTTTAAGCAGTTTTTCTGGTGTTGAAAGGATAAAACAAGATTTACAACTGACTGTCAAAAGCAGAAATGCATCCGATTTTGAGAGAAAGTGTTTCATACTAGAGCAAAAAGGCAGTATTTATATAACAGGCAGTTTGCCTACAGAGCAAACAGGTCTGTGGATGATGCAGTCAACATGGGACTGCACTTAATCCTGCAGCATCTGAACAGACCAGGGACTTATGTGAGGATCCTGTTTGTAGACTTCAGCTCCGCTTTTAACACCATCATCCCTACACTCCTCCAGACCAAACCAACCCAGCTCTATCTGTCAGTGGATTACCAGCTTTCTGACATATAGGCAACAGCTAGTGAGACTGGGGAAATGCATGTCATCAGCCGCTCCACCAACACTGGTGCGCCTCAGGGATGTGTTCTGTCCCCGCTGCTATTCTCCCTGTACACCAACGACTGCACCTCTAAAGACCCCTCGGTCAAGCTCGACCTCGTCCAGGACGGTGACGAGTCTGCCTACAGACAGGAGGCTGTCTGGTGCAGTCTTAACAACCTGGAGCTCAACACGCTCAAAACAGTGGAGATGATCGTGGACTTCAGGAGAACCCCCCCGCCCGCTCTCCTCCCACTCACCATCATAGACAGCACTGTGACAGCAGTGGAGACTTCGCCAGCTGAGGAAGATCAACCTACCACAGGAGCTGCTGATACAGTTCTACTCTGCCATCATTGAATCCGTCCTCTGCACATCAATAACTGTCTGGTTCAGCTCAGCTACCAAATCTGACCTCAGAAGACTACGGAGGGTAGTCCGGACAGCAGAGCGAATCATTGGTACAACCCTCCGCACTCTCCAAGAGCTGTACTCGTCCAGAGTGAGCAAAAGAGCTGACAAAATCACTCTGAACCCCTCACATCAGCACACTCCCTCTGTGAACGGTTACCGTCTGGTCGACGCAACAGAGCTCTGAGCACCAGAACGACCAGACACAGAAACAGTTTCTTCCCTCAGGCAATCCATCTCATGAACACTTGACAATAACGTGGAACACACAACACTATTACACAATTATTTATTCACTACACATACTTATTTTTCATTTCAAATTTGCAAGTCAGACCGGTTCTCACACACAATTGTCTGTGTTGTATTTTGTGTTTTTGCTATTTTGTACATTGCCTATTTGTATATTGTTCTTTTGTAGCCTGTGTCCTGTCCTGTCACTGTCATTCTGTTGCACTGTGGAGCTTCTGTCACGAAAACAAATTCCTTGTATGGGTAAAAATACCTGGCCAGTAAAGCTCATTCTGATTCTGACATTCAGATTCCTGGGATCCATCATCTCTCAGGACCTGAAGTGGGACACTCACATTAGATTCATTGGTGAAAAAGGCCCAGTAGAGGCTGTACTTCCTTCACCAGCTGAGGACGTTCAACCTGCCACAGGAGCTGCTGAAACAGTTCTACTCAGCCATCATTGAGTCTGTCCTGTGCACTTCAATAACTGTCTGGTTTGGCTCAGCTACAAAATCAGAGATCAGAAGACTACAGAGAATGGTTCGGACTGCTGAACTGATTATCGGTGCCCACCCTCCAAGAACTGTATACACCCAGAGTGAGGAAAAGGGCTCAGAAAATCACTCTGGATCCCTCACATCCAAGTCATCCCCCGTTTGAACTTTTGCCATCTGGCCGGCGCTACAGAGCGACAAATACCAGGACAGCCAGGCACAAGAACAGATTCTTCCTCAAGGCAATCCACCTTATGAACAGTTAAATGCCTACCCCCACCATTATGCAATAACAATGAGCAATAACCTTATATTTATTTGCAACCACCTCCATCCTAGTACATCCCTGCATCTCCTTCTATCAACTATTGTACATACAATAATTTCAAATTATTTTTTTTCAATTTTTGGTTTATTTATACTTACATACGTGTATTTTTTATTCTCATCTTATTTGTATTGTCTGTGTCGTTGTTGTCTCTGTGAACCGGAAGCTTATGACACTAAAACAAATTCCTTGTATGCGCAAGCACACTTGGCAATGAAAGCTCTTTCTGATGCAGGGTGTCATTAATGAACCTATGCATTTTTCTTATCCGTAAATGAATCTTATAAGGCTACTTTAGCATTTAGTCAAAAGGCAGCAGCACAAGTGTTGTGTTTTTACCTGTCATGCGTGTCGCTGACTGTGTCCTCGTTGAGTGAAAAGAGTTCTCGTAGTTCTCCGAGGGAGAAATGTCTTTCCACGTCCTGTTCCTCGTCCACGACGCAGCTACTCAAGGCTTTCTTATGAGCTTGTCTCTGTAAGATCTTCTCCTCTATCGTTCCCGTCTGACAGAGAGAGGAAAAAAGAAACAAGCTGGCTAGTAATAAGCATTTTGTACATATTGTTTGAGACACTTCCGGTGTAACCTGGGAAACATCTCTCACCGACAGCAGTCTGTAGATGTAGCAGGTCTTCTTCTGTCCATCTCGCCACACCCTGGCCATCGCCTGCTCGTCATTGGCTGGATTCCAGTCAGGGTCAAACATCACCAAGCGATTTGCACCAATCAGATTAAGCCCACAGCCGCCAGCCTTACTGCTCAGCATGAAGATGAACTCTGGATTCTGGAGAAGTTTGCAAGACTAAACCCCGGTTTCACAGACAAGGCTTAAGTTGAATCCATTATTACTGCGGAAGTTTGTGATCAAACACACACAAACGGAGTTTGTGATCACACACACTTTTAGGCGGATTTGTGATCAAACACCTCCTGTTCTGACGTTTGTGAATCAAACACACACTTTGCGGAGAGTTTGTGATCAAACACACTTTAGGCGGAGAGTTTGTGATCAAACACACACTTTTAGACGGAGAGTTTGTGATCAAACACACACTTTTGACGGAGTTTGTGATCAAACAGGGAGAGTTTGTGATCAAACACACACTTTTGA
This sequence comes from Gymnocypris eckloni scoliostomus, assembly GCA_027564155.1. Classification (NCBI taxonomy): domain Eukaryota; kingdom Metazoa; phylum Chordata; class Actinopteri; order Cypriniformes; family Cyprinidae; genus Gymnocypris; species Gymnocypris eckloni. Next base: position 11,184,233 of record CM050419.1, read on the forward strand.
AGAGTTTGTGATCAAACACACACTTTTAGACGGAGAGTTTGTGATCAAACACACTTTTAGGCGGAGAGTTTGTGATCAAACACACACTTTTAATTTATCAAAATTTTGACGGAGTTTGTGATCAAACACACACTTTTACAGAGTTTGTGATCAAACACACACTTTTAGACGGAGGTTTGTGATCAACACACACTTTTAGGCGGAGAGTTTGTGATCAAACACACACTTTAACGGAGAGTTTGTGATCAAACACACACAGGCGGAGTTTGTGATCAAACACATCACGGAGTTTGTGATCAAACACACACTTTTAGGCGGAGAGTTTGTGATCAAACACACACTTTTAGGCGGAGAGTTTGTGATCAAACACACACTTTTAGACGGAGAGTTTGTGATCAACACACACTTTTAGGCGGAGAGTTTGTGATCAAACACACACTTTTAGGCGGAGAGTTTGTGATCAAACACACACTTTTAGGCGGAGAGTTTGTGATCAAACACACACTTTTAGACGGAGAGTTTGTGATCAAACACACACTTTTAGACGGAGAGTTTGTGATCAAACACACACTTTTAGACGGAGAGTTTGTGATCAAACACACACTTTTAGACGGAGAGTTTGTGATCAAACACACACTTTTAGACGGAGAGTTTGTGATCAACACTTGTCTCTGGTGACGTAGCAGCAGTTAGCGACGATGTATGATGACGTAACAGTAACCAAGTGGTGTCTCGTTTCATAGGGGTATGTTTCCCTAGCGCTTACCACTCGGTTTCGAGGGACAAGGGCTAGGGGTAAGACGAAGGGCTAGGGGTAAGACAGAGAAATGGGATTCACCCTAAGCCTAGTCCTAGACTAAAATCTAAGTCTGAGCTGTTTCAACTGAAACTTGCACTGATGATCTTAAACTATATCAGTGCTTTTGTTTTGTCTCAAGATGCACACCAGTAATGTTGTTTTTGAGGTACGTTTATAAAAATGACTTAAATGTCTTAATTGAACTATGGCCTGATCCTGGCTTTGTCTAAGCCCTGTCTGTGAAACCGGGCCTCAGAATTTAAAGTTCTGAAAAACTAAATATTAAATGTGAATTAGAAATGTTCACTAGCTGAAAACTAAAACAACACAAGCTGAAATAAATGAAACCTAAATAGTGATATTTAAACAAAAAGCATATCAAGTTACTAAAGATTAAAATGACAGTGAAAAAAATCACATTAATACGAACTATGTTACAATACAATAATATAAATAATAGATTTAATATGACAGGTTGAACACACAATGTGTTTGAATGGAAACAATCTTACAGAAGGGCTGTTGAATCGCTCCACGATCTTTGCTCTCTTCTTGATGGACATTGTCCCATCCAGCCTAACATAAAGGTATCTGTTTGTGAAGAAATAGATATTAGTAGACCAATTTCAACTTGGTAAGATTTTGTTTCATGGCTTAAACCTCTATAAAGAAAGTAACTGGGGAAATGTGAGCGGTCTCTGATGTTATATGAATCTCTCACCTTCGGGTTCGACACAGTTTTTCAAAAAGATCCAAAGTCTGTGTGTAGTTAGAAACCAGAACCACTTTATCGCTGGTTGTTGTTCTGGTCATGGCCAGGATATAGTCCAGTACTAGCATCTTCCCTGAAAACGAGTCATATAGATTACAGTCAGAAACCAATGAATCTGGGCTTCAACGCCACAGTTATCACTCTGGAGAATAATTAGGGTTTAGTTTAGTGCCTATCATGACCTGTTGCTGGCAGATTAGCTCGTGCATTGTTTTTTAATTATTTGCATTAAAAACAATGAAGAATCAGAAGCACTCGGAGGGTCCCATGGTGCAACTGTCTCTTGGGTTAATGGTCCCTGTGGCGCAGCTCCATCTCTGAGCCCACAGTGCACATGGTTGGGGTTGATAAGATTTTTAATGTTTCCGAAATTTTTTAATGAATTTTGAAGCTCTTCTGCTCACCAAAACTGAGACTTATTTAATCAAAAATACAGTAATATCGTTCATTATTATTACAGTTTAAAATAATTTTCAAATGTAATTTATTCCTGTGATCAAAGCTGAATTGTCAGAATCATTTCTCCAGTCTTCAGTGTCACATGATCTTCAGAAATCATTATAATATACTGATTTGCTGCTCAAGAAATGTTACCAATGCTGAAAACAGTTGTGCTGCTTCACATTTTGATATATGTTTTCTCAGGATTCCTTGATGAACAGAAAGTTCAAAAGAACAGCATTTATCTGATATTGAAATCTTTTGTAATACAGTCACTTCTGAGGAATTGAATGCATCTTTGCTGAATGAAGGGTGGTGGAATCAGAACTGACCCGAGAGCTGAGGCTCCACTGCTTTAGAGGAATACTTTTGGGGGAAGAGATCCATCGCTCCATCAAACCCCTCTTCTCCGGCCAGACACTTCTCATAAATCAAGGCAGGATCTAACAGAGAGACCAAACACACTTGTGTTGTCACGTCATAAATGATAAAGAGGGCTGATTATGCTGATGGATACTGACGGTTGCAGAGCTTCTTAAGCGAGGTGATGGACGACAGAGAAGACACGCTGATCTTGCCGCTCTGCACACTCTCCACAGGTTTGGCCTGTTTCAGGAATAACTTATACAGCTCTTTCTGGAGGGGAGTCAGTCTGACAAACACACATATAATGCATTAATACTTCTTTTAAGGACAAATGATCAGTCACACTCAAATAAAGCCACATGCTCATTTCCAACTAAGTATCTTATGCTAAGATTATCTTAAAATGTATTACTATTGCTATTACTAAAATTGATTTCTTACTTGCAGCAGACAACCTGTTCAATCTTCACAGGCAGATACTTGGAAAGAATATCGGAGGTTCTTCGAATCAAACACCTTCACAAAACAAACAAGGTTTAATCCAAATGATCTGAATGGTGAGACAGGGAGGAGTCTTTTATAAACTCAAGCTCACCTGTTAACAATGCCGATGAGCTCCTTGAGTTTGTGCTCTCCAGCTGCCCTGTCTTTATCGCTGGCGTCAGCGTCGCGACCCTTCAGGATTGGGATCTCAAAGCGTTTCTTAAACTCCTGAGCTGTGCCTGAGAGAAGAGGTAGACGCATGAACGCAAATGCATGTTTTTAAAATAAAGTTCTCCCGCAGGATCATGTCAGACTTACCAAGAATACCAGCATTTACAAAGTGCACCAAACTGAAATATTCCAGTAAGTCGTTCTGAATGGGAGTCCCAGATATCAGCACTCTCCGCTGGGCGTTCATAGCGTTCAGCGCCTGGTACGTCTGATTGTCTGAGTTCTTCAGCCTGTGACCCTAACCCAACAACACATGACACACAGAACGAAGGCTGCAATTATCTGATCAAAAACACTGTAATATTGTGAAAATTATAACAATGTAAAAGATCTGTTCGTCTATTGCAGAGGTTCTCAATTCCAGTCCTCGCACCCCCGCTCTGCATATTTTGCATGTCTCGCTTTGTTAACACACTTGATTCAGATAATCCGCTTGTTAGATGTGCGCTCCATGCATGAACTGTGTTCCGATTGACATGCTCCCTACACAGTGTCCATTGCTCCCTACACAGTGTCCATTGCTCCCTACACAGGGTCCATTGCTCCCTACACAGTGTCCATTGCTCCTACACAGGGTCCATTGCTCCCTCACAGTGTCCATTGCTCCCTACACAGGGTCCATTGCTCCCTACACAGGGTCCATTGCTCCCTACACAGTGTCCATTGCTCCCTACACCGTGTCCATTGCTCCCTACACAGTGTCCATTGCTCCCTACACCGTGTCCATTGCTCCCTACACAGTGTCCATTGCTCTCTACACAGGGTCCATTGCTCCCTACACAGGGTCCATTGCTCCCTACACAGGGTCCATTGCTCCCTACACAGTGTCCATTGCTCCCTACACAGGGTCCTTTGCTCCCTACACAGGGTCCATTGCTCCCTACACAGGGTCCTTTGCTCCCTACACAGGGTCCATTGCTCCCTACTCCCTGAGCAGGGAAATCCGCTGAAGTTTACTTTATTTCGGGAACATTCATTCATGTATTTGCGCTACACAACGTCTTCACGCACGGACGAGTGTGACATCATATACCTCTGTAAATATATACAATTTTAATTCACGTCTTGCACACTTCAATGCACTTTGAATGGAATATATATGTTCGCTTCGAACTGGAATCATGGAGGAATATCCTGTGATGTCCACTTCGCAGGGCACTTACGTTCCAATAGAACAAACATCTGAAGCGATAAGAGTAACATACGAAATATGCAGAGCGGGGGGGCGCGAGGACTGGAATTGAGAACCGCTGGTCTATTGTAATATATTTTAAAATGTAATTGATTGCTGTGATGTTAAAGCTGAATCTTCAGCATCATTACTCCAGATGTCAGTCACATGATACTTCAGATTGTAATATTTTGTGCTTTTACTGTCACTTTTAATCGACTAAAATGATACATTTATTAAAAACCACAAAATCAAAACTCCCTAATATTTCCTAGCTTATGAACATTTTATTATTATGTACTTCTTCTAGTACACTCACCTCATCACAAATAACCAGCCCAACTTTGCCTTTGTGCAGGACTTCAGTATGAAGGCGGAAGGTTTCATAGGATATTATCAGAATTGGAGTTGGCACTCGCATGCCATGCTGGGACATGAAACTCTCTGCAAGGACATCAACATGTAGTGAACATAGATAACAGAGTCATTTAAAACAAATGATGAAGACTGGTGTACAGTGAACATCCACTGTGGGGTTTCTATGGCCAAATTACTGCAATTAAAATTCATTTCACACATTATTTACAAAAAATATAAATACTGATAATAATTGACTAAGCATATTGTTTTCCAGTAAAAAAACTTGGACTAGAAGTTACATTTTTCCTAACCTATAAAAAAAAGTTTTGTATTGTTTAAGTGGAAATTTAATACAGTTTAGTAAGGTTACTAAACAATGAGGATAGGTCTTCTTCATCAGTTTTGCATCTCAAATGAACTGATCTTGTTTTTAAGCCTGTAACTACCTCCTGTAATAATAAACAGAACGAATCAAATACCAAGTTTGCGATCGATCTCATCTTTGGAGCCGCCGTCAATAGCGAGAGGCTGCAGGCGTCCACCGAGCCATTTGCCCACTTCATTGTACCAGTTCCTCACGAGGCTGGAGGGGGACACCACGATGACCTTCTCGATCTCAGGTTTGAAATCAGGACTCTGTCTCAGTAACGTCCACATGAGAGTGATGCACTGCAGCGTCTTCCCCAGCCCCATCTCATCCGCCATTATACAGCCGTACGAGTTTTCAATCCGCCTTCCGGTCACACAGTCCCACAGGAACTTCACACCCTGCAGAAGAGCATCGTGAGCATGATCTGAAAGGCCTTTTCTATATACAAGCTTGGTTCATCACAGGTGTTAACTAGAAATTATATTATTTCCATCACAGATGTTAACTAGAAATTCTATTTTTCCCATCACAGGTGTTAACTAGAAATTCTATTTTTCCATCGCAGGTGTTAAATAGAAATTCTATTTTCCCATCGCAGGTGTTAATTAGAAATTCTATTATTTCAATCACAGATGTTAACTAGAAATTCTATTAGTTCCATCATAGATGTTAACTAGAAATTCTATTATTTCCGTCACAGATGTTAACTAGAAATTCTATTATTTCCATCACATATGTAACTAGAAAATCTATTTCCATCACAGATGTTAACTAGAAATTATATTATTTCCATCGCAGATGTTAACTAGAAATTATATTATTTCCATCGCAGATGTTAATTAGAAATTCTATTATTTCCATCACAGATGCTAACTAGAAATTATATTATTTCCATCACATATGTTAACTAGAAATTCTATTTTTCCATCACAGGTGTTAACTAGAAATTCTATTATTTCCATCACAGATGTTAACTAGAAATTCTATTTTCCCATCACAGGTGTTAACTAGAAATTCTAGTATTTCCATCACAGGTGTTAACTAGAAATTCTATTAGTTCAATCACAGGTGTTAACTAGAAATTCTATTATTTCCATAACAGATGTTAACTAGAAATTAAATTTTTCCATCACAGGTGTTAACTAGAAATTCTATTATTTCCATCACAGGTGTTAACTAGAAATTGTATTTTTCCATCACAGGTGTTAACTAGAAATTTTATTTTTCCATCACAGGTGTTAACTAGAAATTATATTATTTCCATCACAGGTGTTAACTAGAAATTGTATTTTTTCATCACAGGTGTTAACTAGAAATTATATTATTTCCATCACAGGTGTTAACTAGAAATTATATTATTTCCATCACAGATGTTAACTAGAAATTAAATTTTCCATCACAGGTGTTAACTAGAAATTCTATTATTTCCATCACGGGTGTTAACTAGAAATTGTATTTTTCCATCACAGGTGTTAACTAGAAATTCTATTATTTCCATCACAGGTGTTAACTAGAAATTGTATTTTTCCATTGCAGGTGTTAACTAGAAATTCTATTATTTCCATCACAGGTGTTAACTAGAAATTCTATTATTTCCATCACAGATGTTAACTAGAAATTCTATTATTTCCATCACAGATGTTAGCTAGAAATTATATTATTCCCATCACAGATGTTAACTAGAAATTCTATTATTTCCATCACAGATGTTAACTGATGTTAACTAGAAATTCTATTATTTCCATCACAGATGTTAACTAGAAATTCAATTTTTCCATCACAGATGTTAACTAGAAATTCTATTATTTCCATCACAGATGTTAACTAGAAATTATATTATTTCCATCACAGATGTTAACTAGAAATTATATTATTTCCATCACAGATGTTAACTAGAAATTCTATTTTTCCATCACAGATGTTAACTAGAAATTCTATTTTCCATCACAGGTGTTAACTAGAAATTCTATTTTTCCATCACAGATGTTAACTAGAAATTCTATTTTTCCATCACAGATGTTAACTAGAAATTCTATTATTTCCATCACAGATGTTAACTAGAAATTCTATTATTTCCATCACAGATGTTAACTAGAAATTCTATTATTTCCATCACAGATGTTAACTAGAAATTATATTATTTCCATCACAGATGTTAACTAGAAATTCTATTATTTCCATCACAGATGTTAACTAGAAATTCTATTATTTCCATCACAGATGTAACTAGAAATTATATTTTCCATCACATATGTTAACTAGAAATTTATTATTTTCCATCACAGGTGTTAACTAGAAATTCTATTATTTCCATCACAGATGTTAACTAGAAATTCTATTATTTCCATCACAGATGTTAACTAGAAATTATATTTTTCCATCACAGGTGTTAACTAGAAATTATATTATTTCCATCACAGGTGTTAACTAGAAATTCTATTATTTCCATCACAGATGTTAACTAGAAATTATATTATTTCCATCACAGGTGTTAACTAGAAATTCTATTATTTCCATCACAGGTGTTAACTAGAAATTGTATTATTTCCATCACAGGTGTTAACTAGAAATTTATATTATTTCCATCACAGGTGTTAACTAGAAATTATATTATTTCCATCACAGGTGTTAACTAGAAATTATATTTTTCCATCACAGGTGTTAACTAGAAATTATATTATTTCCATCACAGATGTTAACTAGAAATTCTATTTTTCCATCACAGGTGTTAACTAGAAATTCTATTATTTCCATCACAGATGTTAACTAGAAATTCTATTATTTCCATCACAGATGTTAACTAGAAATTCTATTATTTCCATCACAGATGTTAACTAGAAATTCAATTATTCCCATCACAGATGTTAACTAGAAATTCTATTATTTCCATCACAGGCGTTAACTAGAAATTCTATTTTTCCATCGCAGGTGTTAACTAGAAATTCTATTATTTCCATAACAGATGTTTACTAGAAATTCTATTAGTTCCATCGCAGATGTAAACTAGAAATTATATTAGTTCCACTTATTTTCCATCACAAGTCTGAGTATTGTGAAGAGGTCAATGTGAATTTAAAACTTGCAATTGCAAGATATAAACGTGAAATTCTGAGACGAAAATCTGAATTGTTTCCACCAATAAAACAATAAAAAGGTAATAGCAACTTTTTATTTCACAATTCTGACTTTTTTCTTGCAACTGTGGGTTTAGTTTACAAGTAAAAAAAATTGGGGAATGCAGGAAAACAGAAATATGAGACAAAACGTTGCAATTACCATTTTTTATTTATTAAAAAAACTATTCCGTGGCATAAACGAGCTTACCCATTTCCAAAAATATGTGATAGAGATCTATAAATGTATAGAAAACAAAGGGTGGTAATTGGATATAGCTAATATATATCAGACTGATAGTTGGGCATTTTGAGATCATTCAGGGATAACGTATCACTACTCCTTTGAATCCTAGGTAATCTTTATTTTTGTGCAATTCAAGTGTGCTACACACAGGTGAGCGGGCCTGCACAAGCCACCTGTAGCAACACACTCTCCTCTACATGCACTAGACACTTTCACACAACACTGTGTGTCCATAATCCCACAAAAGACAGATTGTAATATATGACTGTAATGTATGTATGTTAACTGGCTCATGCACCACAAATCACCTTACACTGTTCCCCAGCCAGCTGCTTGAATGTCTCTCTTTTTGCACATGTACAGTATTTGAGTCAGTATTTTGTTTATGTATAGGTAACCACTTTTATATATAGCATATGCATAGTCAAAGCTGACAGTAAGTCAGTTGTGTATAGGTTTATACTGTTTTACTTTGTGTTGTATATCTGTATTAATGTAGCACCGTGGTCCTGTGAGGCACGACATCTTGTCCCACTGTATGTCCATACATGTAGCGTAATGACAATAAAGCTCAACTTGAACTTACCTCTCGCTGATGGGGTCGAAGCACTTTACTGAGCACTGGATCCACCACCACATGCACTGGTAACTGCTCCCTGCAAAGGAATCAATCAGAGAGCGATCATGTTCTTGTTGCGCAGCTGCAATGTAAGACTCCTCTGTAAATCACCAGACGTCACTGACTTGTCAGCTTTGAGGAGTTCATGAGCGCTGATGGCAGGCGGCTCGTACAGAACCAGAGCTCCATCTTCAAACGGGTCGTGCAGGGCCTTCCTCACCCCGGCCCGCCTCAGTCCCAGAGCCCGCAGACCCAATGGGCCTGATCAGAGCAACACAAGCACATCTCCACATTTACCACACTAATTATTACAAAATCGAATAAAAATAATAATAATATTATATATATATATATATATATATATATATATATATATATATATACACACACACACACACACACACAGAGACACACACACAGAGACACACACACACAGAGACATGAAGGGCGGCTAATCATATATACACACACACACACACACACACACACTGAAGGGCTAATCAAATATATATATATATATATATATATACACACACACACACATACACATACACACACACACACACACAGACATGAAGGGCGGCTAATCATATATATATATATATACACACACACACACACATACACACACACACACACACACACACACATATATATATATATATATACACACACACACACACACACACACACACACACATAGGCTAATCATATACATATATTTTTATTTTACACCATTACTTAAAAGACAGTAAAAAATTCACTGATGACAATTGCTGAAGTAATATATATAATTAATATAATTAGGGCTGCAACACGATTAATCGCATTCAAAATAAAAGTTTATGTTTACATGCTATATGTGTGTAGTATGGTGTATATTAGTAAGTATATATAAATGCACACACATATATGTATGTTTAAAAAAATCTTTTGTATGTATATGTAGTTATATATGATTTATATTATATAAATATTTGATATATATAAATCTAAATATTTGTCCTTGATATATAAATGTATGTATGTGTATTCATATATAGATAATATACACAGTACACATAGTATGTAAACATTAACTTTTATTTTTAATGCGATTAATCGTTTCACAGCCCTAAATATATTATTTACTAAATCAGAAAAAAGCTTGAAAATTAATAAATATGTAAAAAAAAAAAAATTATAATAATCTATCTATAAAATAGAATTGTTTAGCTGGCAATAAATGATTACACAACACTGTTTAACAGAGACAGTAAACTAATGAAGATAGAGAATGAGAGCTCCTTGTGTTCAGCTGTCAAAATAAAAGTCCCATTACAGACACAAAACATCAAATATCAGCTTTGGTGATATATCGGTTAACCATTAATGAAAATGAGTTATGAGTACAGACTGACCTGTATAATTTGAGATGGGAACTTTAAATGGCTTTGATAAAATCTTGCGAATGAATGCTTCCTGTGAAAAGTTAAAGTGATTAGTTATATAATCTAAACAACTATATGATAATTAATAATTATAGTAATGCCCCTTCATATTTCAATGTTACCTCCCTCTTGTGTCCTTTCCAGAATTTATCAATATTAGTGCTGTCAAACAATAAATCACGATTAATCACATCCAAAATAAAAGTTTGTGTTTACATAATATATGTGTGTACTGTGTATATTTATTATGTATATATAAATAAATGCACACACATGCATGTATATATTTAAGAAAGATATGTTACGTTTATATATTAAATGTTTATATATGACAAATTATATGAATATAAATATTTTCAAAATATATAGTGTATGTGTATGTATTTATTTATACATAATAAATATACACAATACACACACAGGTATTTTATGTAAACAAAAACTTTTATTTTGGATGTGATTAATCACGATTAACTGTTCGACAGCACTAATGCATTGTGTATTGCGCATTATCCTTTAGGACCCTGAACTTTCCTGTCAAATCTATCATGTATATCAATCATAATGCATCAGTATAAAAATTGACCAAGCTGTCTGTTATCAAGCATGACTGAAATCCCAATGTGAACGCAAACGTCTTTCCACTTTTAAATGTGAATTGCTTTAGAAATCTGCAATATTTACATGTATGTATGGCTGTCCTCACACACATATGAAGGATTTATAATCTCTCGTATCTGTTATTATTATTTGTTAGATGTTCCTGGTGTTAGGTGTGCTAAAGGTTGTGGGTTCGATTCCCTGGGAACACAAATACTGATTGAAAAAATGTATAACCTGAATGCAATTGTAAGTCGCTTACTTTGGATAAAAGCATCTGCTAAATGCATAAATGTAGATGTCCAGTGTGTCCTGTGTGCTTTCATTGGAAATGAACTCACATGCTCATTGCCATCTGTGCACAGGGGTCTGTTGGGGAGCGCGCTCAGGGCTTTTCTGTAGGGAGAGATGTAGTTTTCTCGACAGCCTCTCTTACTTTGTGACGCCTGTAGAGTAAACTCAGTGAAAACAGTCCTCACTGATGATGATAATTCAGTCAAGAGCTTATGAGACCCACTCACGATGTCAGGCTCCCAGTCCTCTTCATCTGAATCCGGCCCTTGCTTCCTTTTGGCCACCTGACTGGGTGCCAGACTTCTCCTCTGAGGGCATTCATAATTTAAGAAGATTTTAATGAACTTACTGTAACGTTACACGACGACTCGACAACAGAAATCAGATCATAAGTTACACTAGATGTGTGTTACATGTTACAGGTATCCAAGCATATATCAATTAACATTTATAACGAATTAAAAGATCGCAACCTACCATTCTAGATCAGGAATTTAATCCAAATTAAAGGAATACATTTAAATACATGTGCATTTTGCTGTCTTTTAAAGTCTTCTCTTCTTTCTTCTCTTACTTTGGTAACAGAAGCGCTCCGATAACTGCGATAACGAAAATCCCACAGCAAATCTGTCAAGAATATCTTATTTAAGAACATATCAAGATACCAAAAACGAAGCTTTTGTTTTTGTTGTCAAACGCCGGCATAATTGAGAGTCCCGCGCATAGTTTACACAACACTACGGCGAAGGGGAAGGGACAAACACTCTGTCACGCGTTTCGAAAATAAATACTGCTCCGACAGGAGAGCGACAGAATATCATAACGAATTCGGCGTTTTAGAATAATATTATAAATATATAATTTACATTTTATTACATAATATAATTTTACTTGGCAGTGTAAGTGAGCCCATGGCATCAAAATGGAAATATATATTTGTATAATGTCTTGGTCTTTTATTTTACTTGATATTAACGGTTTGTCCGTTTGTTAATAACGAACAGTAAATGATAGTTTAAAAAATAGAATTTTCATGAAGGTTGTTGTGCTGCTGGTTAAGCATTTGTAGATTCTACTTTGGAATTCTAAGGTTTCTTTGAATGTTTGGAGCGTGTTTTATATAAACGTCCACTAGATGGCGCGCTCGGGTTAGTTATATTAACAGTGGACGGTGGAAACATGGCGTTTAAACTTATGCATTTTATTTCTCAGGGGCCAAATATCCTGAATTCATCATCTCTTGTGTGAAAAATAACAGTAAATGTGATGTGATGTGAGCATTATTAGCCCCGGAGAACATAAACGTCTCATGGCACTGTGCATTTGCCTTCATTTCACGGCCTGTGTCCCAGTGTGCATACTATCCATAGCATCTAATCTAACTTTGAATACTGTTTAGGGCAGATAGGGTGGATGGTATGCACATTGGGCCGCAGGGACACTAACAGCACGAGAGATGACAGACAGTAATCAGACGCTTGTCTGTGTTTAGTAGAGACATGTGCTGTCGTGAAAGCATTCATAGACACTTTCTGCCGAGGCCTTTATATGTGCTAAGCAGTAAACAAGTTAACATACTACAGCAATAACATTTGTTCTACTATAACTTATCTACATGTACTGACAAAAAATGTATAACCTGAATGCACTGTAAGCGTCTGCTAAATGCATAAATGTAAATGTATAACTTATATTAGTTCGAAAATGCATAGATTTTTTAAACAGTGGTTTATAGAGAAACTGTGGGTTGTCTTGTATAGAAATGTTGGTGCGAAGCAAAACACAGAATGAAACACGTTGTATGACACACAAATATAAAATGTATTTTTCTTTAAATGCATCATTTGTATAAAAATCTGAGCAATAAATTCCAGGTATATACATTTTATAAATAGGCTAATACACATATAATTATGATAACATGTATACTAAACAATGCAATAAATACAACAAACAATTTCCCGTAAATAAAGCAGGGGATGCATAGCATCCAAAGGGTAACATGAAGCCATCCTGAAGGAAACATTATGAGCAGTTCAAGACTAAACCTGCTTTCCTCAGATCTCAGAGGAACACGACTCAAAGCTGACCCAAACAAACCCAGAACAACATTTGATATAAAGGCGAGTGATGTGTCAGTGAAGAGCATGACATGATGAATAAAGCTGAGATCTGCCATCTTTCAAATGTTGGATAATATAGTAGATAATCTATTAGATCTACGATCTATGAGTCGAAAAACAGACATGAAACACAAAAACAGGGCCAAAAAACTACAAGTGATCTAGCAAAACATTAGGAGGTTAAGGTGATGTTTTCTATTAATCGAATGCTTAATATCAATACAAAACAAAGTAACATAACTTGAATTTTAATTAATCATAAAATGCTTTTAGTTTGAGGTCATGATAACACATTCTGGTCACATTTAAAAATAATATTAATACAAATAAAATAAGAAATTATACAATATGTACTGTAACAGTAATTGTATGTACTACAGTAAAAAACATGTACAACAAAATACAATATAATTTATGCATTATATTTTTACATTACAGTATTGAGAATCAAAAAATGATGTCAAAAAATTGGCTTCGTTTTTTCAACACATGTTTTTTTCTGTAGTGAAACATGATCCAGACGTGTTCTTCTGAGAATGAGTTTACAGTAGTGTCTTTGAAACATTACACGTGTTATATAAGTACAAGTAAAGCTTGAGATTAATACAGTAAGTGTGAGAAGTGTGTGACGGTCGATTATAGAAGTGTAAACCACAGGTTTCATTTGTACTGCCCACTGTCCCTACCTGAGGTGATCTGCTATTCATTTATCTATCTATCACTATAGTACGGCCATGCATTATTATAATTGTTCTGTCTTGTTTTCTCGTGATCACGACTTAATTTTCTCGTGATCTCGACATAACGAAAGTTGTTTTCTCGTGATCACGACTTAATTTTCTCGTGATCTCGACATAACGAAAGTTGTTTTGTCGTTATCACGACTTAATTTTCTTGTGATCTCGACATAACGAAAGTTGTTTTCTCGTTATCACGACTTAATTTTCTTGTGATCTCGACATAACGAAAGTTGTTTTGTCGTGATCACGACTTAATTTTCTCGTGATCTTGACATAACGAAAGTTGTTTTCTCGTTATCACGACTTAATTTTCTTGTGATCTCGACATAACGAAAGTTGTTTTGTCGTTATGACGACTTTTTCTCGTGATCTCGACATAACGAAAGTTGTTTTCTCGTGATCACGACTTAATTCTCGTGATCTCGACATAGCGAAGTTGTGGATCTCAGCGTAAAACCGCTTTCTCACGACGGCGTAATTGTAGCTATCGCGAGAAAATCCCGCACCTTGTGAATGTTTCTGGCGAATATTATGGTGTGCTGGCGCTGATATCTCCATCATAAAGTTATTAATTTCCTGCAGCAAATATGGACTTTATCTCACTGCAGTAAAGATAGTTTGCAGTTCGATATTCAGATTTCTTTTGGCTATAAATACGCAGTGCGCTGTCATAGACATGCAAATAATACTGAATGACATTCTCCATGATTTGTGAATCGTAGTTGACTGGCAATGAAATTGACTACACGTTCAGGGTCGCTATATTGTCTTATATAAAGTTGCAGACCCGACAGCCTCCTTCTCAAGTGTCGAACACTTATGTGTAAGTCGTCAATCACTGACAGACACAGAGCTATTTCAGTTTGAGTGAGTCCCTGATCAAAGTAAAAGCGAATACGATCATCCATGATGCTGCGATGATGCTGCTTCTATAGCATTTTCTCATGCCGCATACACAGAGAAAATTAAGTCGTGATAACGACAAAACAACTTTCGTTATGTCGTGATCACGAGAAAACAAGACAGAAAAATTATAATAATGCATGGCCGCTTAGAACTTCCGTACTATATCATACGACTTGCATACAACAAGTCAACACCCAAAAACAAAGAACAAAAACATGAAATGTGACAATGTCTCAATTAAAATACGTTTTGGTAAACCGGTGCTGTGTGCTACTGAACCACAATTCATTTAACGGACTAATCAAATGTCACGCATCCCGACAAAGATCCAGCCCATAATATAACATGCAGAGAACCACTCGAGCAGTGAAACAAAACAATGAATGAAGTCAGAAATGAAAGAGGTATTTGGTGATAGCAGAGGTTACTGGATCAGTGGTTACTGTTGGGTGTGTTTGTGCAAGTGTGTAACGCCAAGAGCACATTACAAGACGGTCACGAGTCAAGCCGAGTCATTTAAACACTCCCGCGTCAGCACCCGTGCATATTATTCATTAAAGACACGCAATACAGTTTATTCTGCAATGCACTGTATTTAAAGAAGCCTCTTCTGCTCACCAAAGCCGCATTTATATGATCAAAAATACAGTAAAATTACAGTAATATTGTGAAATATTATTACAATTTAAAATAGTTGTGAATATATTTTAAAATGTAATTTATTCCCGTGATCAAAGCTGAATTTTCAGCATCATTGGAAACCAGGATCCTTTAATGGATAGAAATGTCAAAAGAACATTTCTATGAAACCTTTTGTAACATTATAAAAGTCTTACTCTCACTTTTGATCAATTGAATGCATTGTTGCTGAATAAAAGTATCAATGTCTTACCGACTCCAGACGTTTGAACGATAAAGTAAATTAGGTCATTCATTTTAAATCCAAGAATGATTCATTTCATTGTAAAAGAATACAACATTACTCAAAAAAAGTCAACGCTTGTACTGCTTATGGAAAGCAGGAATTTGTTTAAAAGAGTTAAAAATAGTTTGTGTACATATTCTAGCGATCATGGCAGCGGTAATTCATCTACTGATGCTCAGATGATGGACGAGAGTGTTATAGCCGGGCATACGTCCAGACATGCTGTAATCGAGCATGATTTTATATAGAGATCATTATAAAGATGCAGAACTCCACCGCTTCACATTCAGAACCGGCCTGCAAACTGACAAAACGCTGCAATTCAGGACACATTATGGCCTGTATCTGAAAAAAAACTGGACATTTTTGTTATAGACAACTCATAAACATAAAAAAGTGACCCGCTTCAGTCGTGTAATGTGCACATGGCTTAAGGAAACTGTGTTTATATATTAAACACACACGCTAAGCTGATAAGTGATTTAAAAGCACCTTATGTTCTGTTATAATGAACCTTCATGGTACCCAAGTTCTTAAAACATCTCCAATTTCTCAGTTTCATAACGCCTAGAGGCAGATCATGTGAAATGTAGGCCTTCAAGTTACTTTTCACAAACTCTCCACGCGGTACTGCAGTCTGGAGCAGGAATCCGACGCCTCGCTTCACAGGTCACATGACACTAGGGGTGTGCGATATTGAAAAGAAATGATATCTCGATATTTTTGTGGATTTTGTCGATGACGATATTTTGCAGGGTGTTATTGTGCTGATATCTGAATACCGTGCACAGCTGCAGTTTATGATATTCTTCATATTCTGTGTGTTCAGTTCACATCAGTGATTAATCAATCTTTTCATTTAAGTTTAAATAGATTTTACCTTTTAATAAAGCATTTTTTCTAAAAGTGTAGATCTTTTGAGTCAAATTGTTACATTTAATCAGTCAATTAATATAATACACATTTAGGCTGTTACTAAACAAATGAAACCAGTATCATCAACATTAATCTCTGCAGAAGCTGCATCTGAAGGTGTTTAGATGTGTTCACACACTGTTTAATGCAGCTCAGAGTGCTTTAACCAGTTACAAATGCATTATTTGACGTTTTAAACATAAAACATTGAATACTGATATTTAAAAAATGAAAATGGACTTTAAAAGTGAAATTAAACCGCCAGCAGGTGGCAGCACGTCACTGTTAACAAGTGAGTCGTTGCGACTGAACCGAATCATTTAAACGATTCATTGATTCATTCATGAACGAATCACTGAGACTCAAAACCTCGCTGTGGCTGTTTGGAATTATTTTTTGTCGGCGAAATGCAGCAAAAACAGGCAATATGGTGTCTAAAATGTAAGTCTCTTGATATTAGCTTATTGTTTATTGAACTGTTGTATAAAATCAATATCACATTTGTAACCGTGCTTATTTTTGAAGAAAAAACAGCACTCTTCGTCTGATTTTAATCATATGAAACGTAAATAAATACATTTTCTGCCCCCATATCTTGAATTTTGCGATCACTCTTAATGCATTTTAATCGACTGAACCATGCGGTGAAAGAACACGCTCTAAATGCGCACGTGCACTGATTAACCCCTTCATCACCACACAGGCTAATGTGCGCGTGCACTGATTAACCCCTTCATCACCACGCAGGCTAATGCGCACGTGCACTGATTAACCCCTTCATCACCACACAGGCTAATGCGCGCGTGCACTGATTAACCCCTTCATCACCACGCAGGCTAATGCGCGCATGCACTGTTTAACCCCTTCATCACCACGCAGGCTAATGCGCGCGTGCACGTTTAACCCCTTCATCACCACGCAGGCTAATGCGCGCGTGCACTGTTTAACCCCTTCATCACCACGCAGGCTAATGCGCGCGTGCACTGTTTAACCCCTTCATCACCACACATGCTAATGTATGCATGCACTCCGTAACGTAGCTGTTTTGTTTGGATTTTGCAAAATACTCGATATTGTCAAATTGCATATCGTTAAAACAATAATTATGATATTATCGCAGACGATATATATATCGCACACCCCTACATGGCGCAAACCTCTACGGTGTAACCGTCTCCCTGCAGGACGTCCCATACTCCTGTGAATCCCGTGCTGATGCTAGCAGATCGGCTGCGTCTGCAGTGCATCATCAGGAGCGCTGCATCTCATTCCATGCACTGGAATTCCCTCGCTTTCTACACCGGAGCTTTGGGCTGATTTTACCGGCCTCTCTCATCCCACACAGCTGCAGTTGGCTGCTGAAAGCCACTTGATGGTCTGCCAGCTCGTCTGCGCGTCCATGAAAGAGATGGTCTCGAAGCGCGTGGGTCTGCAGCAGGGGTGAGTGCTCACGTTGCGCTTGGAAACGCTGCCGTTATCTGTCAGCACCTTCAGGGCCAGGTCGTAGTTCTTGCGGGCGCTCATGCACGTCCCCACGCAGTACTTAAACACCACGATCTCGTCCGAGTCGTAGCCGAGGCCCAGATCACGCACCGTCATCTCTTTCCTCTCCAAACGACAGTCCTGGCTGCTCCGGCCTCGCTTACGGTTGCGCCGCTCCTTACGGTTCCTAGGGGACTTCCGTGAGCTGGAGCTGTTTGCAGAGGAACGCTGCCACCGGATTCGATGACCCTCACCTTCCTCGGCCAGGGACGAATCTGAGGAGACGGAAAACACGAGCTGATGAGAGACGTGACCACAGAACACGACCAAACATTTCATTACAAACCCATTCTGGGGGACCGATTAATCATTTCTGAAGAATATCTTTAAATGCATAAGTAGGTAAAGTGGCTATTAAGTTTGAAAATGACAAAAAGCACCTTAAAACATTTAGTTCTGGTCCTTAAGCTAATATAAGCCCAACAGCATCATAAATCTATTATTAATGATAATATAGATTTATAGATTATAAAAAGTATAATGTATAACTTATATAAAGCAAAAAGTAGTTTCACACCAAAAAGGGTCTTTGAGACATTAGGTTTGTCTTTACTTATATACTTCATTTTGTTACTATTTAAAGTCTGTATTTACTTGTGAAAAACACAATATCATACTCATGAGAGTGTGCTATAGACATATAGGCCTGAGATTAGCTTGTGTAGTTGCTTTAGTAGGCCATTCAAAACACTAAACATGATTTATTTGCTCAAAACTGCCCTTTACTTTAATGATCAAATTTAATTTAGCTAATGAAATAGTGCCATATCAGGTTTGATGCAAATGTCATTCAGTCACAAGATACAAACATAAACCTAATGCTACACTGTACAACACTTGCTGTTTTGAAAAAATTATTAATGAGCTACTTGCTGATTCTTTGTAATTATTGAAATCTGAACTTTGGAAATTTTCAAGCAATGTCTGAGGAAAAAGTTTCACAATAAATTATATGCAAAATAATTTTTTTGCATATAACAGCAAGTAATCAATTTGGGCTCTAAGTGTTTCAATATTTGCATTTTGTTTATGTTCCTTAATTAAACTATTTCAGAGCACTTTGAATATAATGCAATAAGTTGCATTGACTGCTTATCATACTTTGATGATATTTCACTTTTTGACAGAACCTGTCCCATCTACTTCCATTATATGGAAAACGGTGGGCATTTTCTACACATAAAATAAAAAATGATCACATTTTGTGTTCCACAGACGATAGAAAGTCATTCTGGTTTGTTTGGCATTGGCCTGAGTAAATGAGTTTTGGTTGAACTCTTTCTCCAGAGAATACAGCTTCTGGCACGTGGCTCTGATGCATTAAAATACTCTTAATTCCTGCCAGCGCACTGTAATGTAACACTGGTATTTATAAAGGTGATAACACTAGTGGCCCTGGCTCACACCTCAGCAGCTGATTGTGTAACGTGTGCACGCGTGAAATTCCTCCTTCTGTTCGCTGAGCACATTACTGCCGCTGCACTGGACTATTACTGTACTGTATCTCATGCAACTGCAGCATGCAGCGCTGAAAACATCCCACAACATGCCACATCATGTTTATAGAGTTTTGTTTAAAGCTGAGGAGAACCTTAGAATATGATTCAAACTTTCTCCAGGCAACGATTGCAATAATTATCTTCCAAGAGAGCAATTAGCTGTGTCAGAACCTGCACGGAGGAGCGCTGGATTATTTGAAGTACAACATCAAATTGATAAGAATAGTGAGCTGAGATTATTCTATCGCATGCACGAGCCAGAGGAAAACATGATAAATGCACTGGATGTGAAAAACGTGTGTAACGTGTGCTGTTTTTAATGTTGAAATACTTTCTCTTATCCCGGTTAGTGATAAAAGCAGTTCTTTCTACGCTTATACAATCATTAATTACATATTTATTTAAATATTGCAAATTCCACAATCATTTTTTTTATAAAGATCTATACTATCATAGGTAACTAAATTGTGTTTTTGAAAGAAATTAATACTTTTATTCAGCAAGGATACAATACATTGATCAAAAGTAACAGCGAAGACAATTAAAATGTTACAAAAGATTTCTATTTAAAATAAATGCTGTTCTTTTGAAATGTTTATTCTTCAAAGAATCCTGAAAAATAAAATGCATCCTGGTTTCCACAAAAATATGAATTGATAATAATCAGAAATGTTTATTGAGCAGCAAATCAGTATATTATAATGATTTCTGAAGATCATGTGACACTGAAGACTGCAGTAATGATGCTGAAAATACAGCTGCGCATCACAGAAATATATTTAATTTTAAGACATATTCACATAGAAAACAGCTATTTTAAATTGTTATAATATCTCACAGTATTACATCAAATAAATGCAGTCGTGAGCAGAAAAGACATTAAAAACATCTTACAGACTCCAAACTTTTAAACAGAGCATGTTTTCTATATTTTCTTTGCTGTCCTCCAGCAGCACATTTCACGTCTGTTAATATATTGTAGATTTGAGCTGTTTGTGTGTTTTAAAGGCCAGTCAGCATCCACTGATGGCGGTGTTTTTGAGAACGGGTTTAATTCAGTGGCAGCAAAAGGGTCAATATCACGCTTGACTTCCTGAGGAGTGTAAACACTGTTTAGCTCTGTTTGTTTGCCCAACATGTCAGCTAATGCTGATCGTGTTTATCATACTGCACGAGACAAAGCACATGGACATGCCAGCATTAAATAGAGCTAGTTAAACCCCAAACATTTCTATATCTTACATATGCTGATTTTCTTTTTCCTGTCAGAGAAATTCAGTTCATGCTATTTTAAAACCAAAGCTTGCCGATATGAAAGATGTTCATTTCAAATGCAGAAAGGCGTTTCTTTCATGTATTAGATGTTTACTGCTCTACAAATAAAGTTATTGCTACTTTGCCCAGACAGCTTAGTTTAGCTTTTCTATGAACAGTAACACTGTGTCAGTGGTTCTGAGTGAAAGAAGAGAATGTGGGTCCACCTTTTTCATGTGAGAAAAAGTCAGTTTGTGCAGATTTAAAACCAAAGCTTGCCGATATGAATGATGTTCAAATGAAATAAAGTCTGTATTTTAATGCATGTCCTCACAAGAGATACTCACGGTAAATCTGCATTCCACTCATGTTTCTACATTATTATGTGCAGATATTTTATTTCCACTTTGCAAGGAATTTGCCTTGAAGCAATGTGTCACTGTGACATTTATTTTTAATTCCTGTCTTAAATTTCAACTTTTTTAGCAGAAAAAGTGTGGAAGGATGAATTTCACATAAACATCCAGATCTTATTTCACCTTAAAATCAAAAGAAAAGAAGAAATCATATTTTGCATGAAGAAAATTAGTCCTATTTATATTTGATTGTGACATAGTAACATTTAAGAACATTGACCCACAAATTCTCATTAATGCTTCTGAATGAATCGTAGAATTATTTCATTTTCACATTGTTTTCAATCTATTGTAATAAACTGCTACATGCTGGTTAGACTTAACCTAAACCATTCTTATCAGATCAGTGTTTAGAGCAGGATTTGATTTGTACACTGACCTAGACCTACTAGAACAAATGTGCAAGATTGTGATGAAAGTACAGTTAACACAGCATGAACACTAGGTTGTTTTAAACACATTAAATGGTGGTAATGACCTGTTCCAGAGCTCTTAAACACTCTATATGCAATAATGATAGGGTTAGATATAACTGATATTCAACTCATTGAATTAAAAATATCCAATTAAATAAATTCTATTAAAAATGTAACTGAACATAATATTTAATGTAACTTTCTCTTTGTTACTCTGTTTGTTCCTGTTTGCCCTTATTTGGTTATTTTCCTGTTCTTGTTAATTTGATTGATTATTCCACGCACCTGTTTTGTATATTAGTTCATGTTTGTGCCTTGGTTCTCTGTCCTGTCTAACGTCGTTCATTGTGGTTGAAATCTCCTTATTTTCCTTTAGTGGAGCTAATTAAACAACTTTATTTGATTTACTCTGCCTTCTTTGAGCTTCTTGCTCCAGCAACCCGTGACACTCTTACTTTATATATGTATTTTTTATTTTGAATTTGGGGTGAAATATGACCTGGACATGTTTTTGGCAGGTTTTGTGAGATTCACCTATTGTGAAGTGAGGTATGAGAAAGAGTAAAGCATCATTCCCAAAGGATTCAAACCGCTGACAGAAAATGTAATATTAACTTCAGTAAGAAGCCGGAGAAGACAGAAACTGTCATTCCTCCGACCTAAAATCTTCCCATATGACAAACACACAATTAAATCTCAATAGTTTTCCTACCCAGATATAAGATTAAGATGAGAACAAATAAATACGAGTTCAGTTTTAGTGGTCTAAATCTGCAATGAAACGTTTCAACATAATAAACAATACTCATCAAATTTCCAAATGATCTGAGCCGCTATCCACATTTCATAGCTCTATACACTTACTGTACAGTATGTCAACTATTGACTCATTTGTTAATACTTCTATTTTTCCTAAGAAACACCTGAGACATGTTGATGGTTAATGAAACGTACAGTAACTGAGACCTTTATTGAGAGCTTCACATCAGCTCAGTCTGTCTGCTAGAGAATTAGCAATATGACTGGATACACAGCCTTTGGTACACACTTTGTGACAACATATCATTTAGAAATTGCTCACATCTATCACCAGATGTTGTTGATGGGTTAATTTGACTGTTCGTACGGACGAAAAGTCTCCAATTTTAATTACAGGCTTTGCAAAAACGTCAAAGCTGGATGAGGCTTGTAAACTAAACTAAAGTCAATTACACGTTTGTTTTCTTTAACAGTGTTTTGTGTTGAGTTTGATACTTTAATTTAGGATCATTATTGTGAACTTTGACCTGGGGTTTTAAAGACAATGAATATATTAATATAATAATTTTAACTGGACTGACACTATCAGATGAGAACAAAATCTGAACTGAATCGAGCTGAATAATGACACTATCTTCTGTAGAGTTAAATTAAATATTTCAGCTGCATTAAACTCGGTTTCATAACTGATTAATTTTATAGCATCAACACTGTTATATTCCTGTTTATCAACATTAAGCTGCTTTAAAACCATCTGTATTGTATAAAGCGCTAAATAAAACAATAAAACAATTCATTTCTTCTCTTCTCAAACTTGCTTACTAATCTAGAAATAATTTTGTTCCTCTTTCGCTTTGGATAAAAACTAAATGCATACATTTACGTATGTATGTATGTATGTGTATGTTGAAGTCAAAAGTTTACACACACCTTGCTGAATCTGCAAAATGTTGATTATTTGACCAAGTAAGAGGGATTATACAAAATGCATGCTATTGTTTATTAAGTACTGACCTGAATAATATATTTCACACAAAAGATGTTTACATAGTCCACAAGAGAAAACAATAATGAAACTTACAAAAACGACGCGTTCAAAAGTTTACACCCCCTTGATTCTTAATACTGTGTTGTCACCTGAATGATCCTCAGCTGTGTTTTGTGTTTAGTGATAGTTGTTCGAGAGTCCCTTGTTTGTCCTGAACAGTTAAACTGTCTGCTGTTCTTCAGAAAAATCCTTCAGCTCACACAAATTCTTTGGTTTTCCAGTATTTTTGTGTATTTGAACCCTTTCCAACAATGACTGTATGATTTTGAGATACATCTTATCACACCGAGGACAACTGAGGGACTCATACGCAACTATTACAGAAGATTCAAACACTCACTGATGCTCCAGAAGGAGAAAATAATGACGACTTTTAGCAGCTTTAACCTCTTAGAATTCAACACTCATTGCTCATTCACTGAAGTATATAGTGTGACAACTAGCCCCGGTTTCCCTCACAGTGTCAGGGATGTACTGACCATGCATTCGGGCCCATGGTGCTCTGCTCTGCCACTCATCTAGATCTTTCTGCGGTCCTGGAGAGGTCGAGGAGGCTCTCAGCGTGCTAAGACGGGGTTCTTCTTTCTCCTCCTGAAGGAAATGTCCATCAACGAGACCCAGAAGACTTACAAACACAAGCAGCATCACCTGCAAGAAGGACAAAAGATGTCATAATCACTGATACGTATGATTATGATTGCAAAAAAGAGCAGAGCCAATAACACACGCTAGCAGGAATTATAATGACATGAATCCTCAGGGTTAATGCCCATTACTCTTCTGTGTTATATAAACCCTGACAGCGTAAACCGATCCGTGATGTCCGATCGGCCCATTCACATGGATATGCTTCCCACCCCCAAACCTGAACTACAGCAGACCTCCAGTGATCCTACACAGACAACACTTCAGCCCCTTTAATTACTTACGCAACACCCAACACCGCTGTAGATCAACATGAGTAAATATTTCAGGATGACTTTAATGAATGAATGTCTAGCTGAAAAGATCTGATGAGCCGGAGTGAAAATCGAGCACAAACAAGTCCAAACTGACACGCTTCTGACACATTAGGTATTGTAGTACAGGCAAGCCGAGGCTAAACAGGGGTTGGGATGTTATGTCAGGTGGCATTAAAGCGTGTGTTTATTTATTAGCTGATAACCCAAATGATATGAGGAATACTACCTTCCAGTTCCTCAGGTGACATCGGGCAGGTGCGGCGAAACAGTTCTCCAGACTTCTCCACCCTTTGCCATCTAGAAAGAAAAAGATGCACAATTTGACATGCATGCAAATATAACGGCACTAAACAAGTGGCTCTTAAAGAAACAGTCTCCCACAAATTAAAAGTCTCCAATTATGTTCAGAAATGCATTTCTGAATGTGAATGTGAATCCTTTACTAAATTAAATTATAATCTTTTATAATTTTTTTCTCTAAAATTTTAATCAACCGCTCTAGCACCCCCTGAAAATTATTATAATTAGAGATTCAAAATGATTATTTATATGAACACCTCTGGTGTGACTTTAAATGAGCCAGAAACTCATCACCAAACACCAATGACTTGTGCATTCATTATATGGACAAAAGTATTGACACCCCCTTCTTTAGAAGAGAAAAAGGTACTTCCAAACTGTGCCAACAAAGATGGAAACATAATAATGTACTTAAAAATTGTATTTCCACCTCTGTAGCAACAGTTTTGAAGTGTATGAAATGACGGCACCCATATGTACAAGTCATTGGTGTTTGGTGATGAATTTTTGGCTCATTTAAAGTCACACCAGAGGTGTTCAGCTGCTTTCTGCAGACCAGTCAAGTTCTTCCACACTGACTGAATCATCATTTAAAGTCACACCAGAGGTGTTCAACTGCTTTCTGCAGACCAGTCAAGTTCTTCCACACTGACTGAATCATCATTAAAAGTCACACCAGAGGTGTTCAGCTGCTTTCTGCAGACCAGTCAAGTTCTTCCACACTGACTGAATCATCATTTAAAGTCACACCAGAGGTGTTCAGCTGCTTTCTGCAGACCAGTAAAGTTCTTCCACACTGACTGAATCATCATTTAAAGTCACACCAGAGGTGTTCAGCTGCTTTCTGCAGACCAGTCAAGTTCTTCCACACTGACTGAATCATCATTTAAAGTCACACCAGAGGTGTTCAGCTGCTTTCTGCAGACCAGTCAAGTTCTTCCACACTGACTGAATCATCATTTCTCTCTGTTTCTTGTCTTATACACAGAGACACTGTCATGTTAGAATAGAAAAGGCTCCTGGCCAAGCTGTTGATATAAAACTAGAAGCACACAATTCCCTAGAATATCATTATATGCTTAAACATTAAGATTTGTACTCATGGAAATTACTAAAGTAGTCAAACCTTTCATTAGAAGGGGTGACCCAATACTTCTGGCAATAAAGTGTGTATTTGGTCCAGATCTTCAGTAACATTCACCGCACACACAACGCCTCTGCACTTACTCTACAGGAGAGCTGTCAGTAAATCAATGGCTAAACTGCCGTTACTTAGGCCTACTTGAAAAACTAACTCACTATTTTCCTGTAAATTAAAAAGTAATGTGTTATTTGAAAAGAGTAATCTGATTACGTAACTCGACTTCCATGTAATGCGTAACGCCTAACACTGCTTGCAGCTATGCACACTTAGCACTTCCACTGTGCCGTGGAAATCCCTCAGAGCAGATTGTGGGACACCTAATCTGCTCTAATAAAACATTACACCTAAAGTGACATTATATCATCATTAATCACATAGCTCTGAGGGTTTCCTTGACCACATGTATAAACACGCAGACACTGAAACATTCATGTAAACGGCACGCATTCAACGGCGGCTGCTATAAAATGATTACGCAACAAGATGTGATGAAAGTAGCAATGCAATTCAGAGCTGAGCTAGAGAGATGGTTTCACCTGCAGCCTTAAATATCAGTTTAACAGCACACTGTTGCTATGAATATCCCGACCGTGCCGAAGGCTGCAAGCTGTTGTGTGCACGGACACAATCACTGAGTTACATCAAGGTTTAAAACACTCTGTGACTGATAACACGGTGTTCCTGTGGCTCAGTGGTAGAGCATTGTGTTAGCAGTGCTAAAGGTTGTGGGTTCAATTCCCGGAAACACATACTGACAATACATGTATAGCCTGAATGCACTGTAAGTCACTTTGGATAAAAGTGTCTGCTAAATGCATAAATGTAAATAATATAACACCCTTTCAATTATAAACTACAAGCATATGCACCAATTAAAGCTGAAGTTTCTAATAATTTGTTACATTTATATAGCGCTTTTCTGGGTACTCAAAGCGCTTTACATAGAAGGGG
The DNA here is from genome assembly GCA_027564155.1 of Gymnocypris eckloni scoliostomus. Classification (NCBI taxonomy): domain Eukaryota; kingdom Metazoa; phylum Chordata; class Actinopteri; order Cypriniformes; family Cyprinidae; genus Gymnocypris; species Gymnocypris eckloni. The sequence continues at coordinate 11,211,429 of CM050419.1, forward strand.
GGGAATCTCCTCATATCATTGAATAAAACTGCAAAAATAATGACAAAGATAGTCCTGCACCAAACTCACATCAACGGGTCAATGTCTACGTTTTGGATTGTAAAATGAAAACTTGAATATAAGACGACTGATGCATTGGTGGATCGTGTTGATAGTTAATGTGATTTCTCTGTTATAGACCTGTGAGAACTTGAGGAGAACTGACTTCATATACTGATTAAAATCAGATTCAAACACACTCTGCATAAACATAATGCAGAAAAGTGATGCTAGTCCTGCAGTATGTGATAGAGACACCTGATCCGATGTTTAATCATCAAATGCTTTGACATTCAGACAAACACACTGATACTAACACCCAAAAAACTCTCTTTTGATTTCACAGGGGCTCTCTTCTTAGTCCCAGTAGTTTCTGGGCCATTGTATAGGTTTACACGGTCATACAACATATACAACAATCTCCATATATATATATATATATATATATTTTTTTTAATTAAAATGTTTTCATATATTTTTTATTAAAAGTTGAATAAATATAATTTTAATGGTGATACATACAAGTATATTTCAATATATTAGGGCTGTGCGATATGACGATATATATCGGATGGACGAAATAAAAAGTCTATCGTTTTATATTATGTTCTATCGTTTATTTCGTGATTGTGACATTGTTTCCGGTAATACCTTTTCATCATTTGAGTGACTGCGATCTTTATACGCCGCCCACCACGAGACGTGAAGAGGAGACAGAACGACCACAAAACCAGGAGCTCGTTACTAAACGAGGGATACATCTGTCGCATAGTCACGCGTTTTTAAGCACTGCAGTTTTAAAACAACCGATTTTAAGCCGTTGAAAATCAATCAACAGAGCTATATGTGTGCGCGTCTCTTTCTGTGTGAGAGGAGCGCCTTTTCTTTCCCGCCGACTTTGAACAATTACATAAACACACTTATATGCGTCAGAATCCCCGTCTTTGCAAGTATCCTCATAAACACAGTGATTTAGGTCTTAAGAGAGAGTAAATGCGTATGTAACAGTAACTTAGTTATATTAGATCCGGACTTCGGTCTTAAAGGGGAAGCGTTCCAATATTCGTTCATGTTAATCACAGCACAGAACATCTCTCACTGCTCTCGACTAAATCACGTCTGTAACTTTAATGAGAATAAATACAAAATAATAATGATATATTTATAATATGTATAGAATCTATTAGGGATGGGTACCGAAACTCGGTATTTAATCGGTCTCGGGGCTAAATTATAAAAGACCGGAGTATCGATAAGCTCTGACGTTAACGGTTCTGCTATCGGTACTGGAGAAATTAAGAAAACACACATACATTTATTATTGCTATATATATACACATTATCTTGCAAATTCTATCCGCCAGAGTCACCAGCTGTTTTTATATGCAATAATATTCAAACTCTTGTCTATGATGCATTTTGCTATTCCCAAATCAGAAGCGCGATCGCTCACGTGGATGAGTTCAGCAGCGCAACATGAAAGCCCTGTTTATGATAGAAGAGACTAACCATTAAAACATGCTTACACTTTAGGCCTGTGGCTGTTATATTAAACTGAGTTTATTTAATGTTTTTAGCTTCTAAAGATTATAGCCGTGTTTCTTCTAACACAACTTCCTTCTCTTCACAGCGGCGCATTCGTTCCTCCCTGACCAAAACTTAACATCAGAATCAGATCAATCGTCTGTCGATTGTTGTAAAATCCGTCTTTACAGTTACTAAATTGCTGGACATGTTTGATAATGAAATGTTGGAAGTACAATCCAGTGAATCCACACGAGAGACGCTGTTCCTCAGGCTGAAGTGTGTGTGTGTGGTGTAGTCTAGCTTTTTGTAGTGAGTATACTGTGCTTTTTCCCCTCCCAGCCTCATACGCACCCATCCCAGGCGACACCCCATGGCACCACCACACTCACTAATGCATAAAGTATGCATCTACATGTAATTGAGAGCATTATTAAAGACTGCTTATGTGTTATCAACATTCCAATTTATTATAAACAACAAAAGACAGTCAGCTGATAAAACCTGTGCTCCAGGTACCATATTCATATAGTATCATCATTCTTAAAGGTATAGTTCACCCAAAATGAAAATTGTTATAATTTCCTCACCCTCAAGTTGTTCCAAAACTGTATGAGTTTCTTTCTTCTGTTTAACACAAAAGAAGATATTTTGAAAAATGTTGGTAATCAGACAGTTGGCAGCACCCATTGACTTTCATAGTCTATATTTGTTCCTACTGTGGAAGTGGCTGTATTGGTGTAAATGTTTTAAATTAGACATGTGCCAGTATCTGTAATACAATACATCACGATAATGAACATGCACTATATTATTATCGTGGGCACTTCAAAATATCGTGAATAATTATTTATTGCTAATTATTTTTATTTTTAGAATGCATTTTAAGAATACATTTTCCCCATTAACCATTTAAAATGCACAGCACCACTGTATTCTAAGTCATTTAATTACTTGCAATGGCAACATAAGTGTTGACCAACACCAAAAAAGTTATACTTGAATGTGTGAGGTTATTGATGTACAAAACATTAAAAGTCTCTGTTTCATTGTAGGGCTGTGCTCATGTTTGTGCTTCAAGCTTACAAGCTGATATAGTCACATTACATCTCTGCAGATGTGGGTTACTGATGAAAATGCGGCCGAGATGTCCGTACAGTGTGTATGGCTAAAATAGTACTGTTAGGATATGGGTGATTAAGCAAGCACAGTTCCAGGAGGTTTCATCATGCCGTATAAAAGCATAAAGGTAGGGTAGGCAGTTTTGTAGTGATGCACCGAAATGAAAATTCTGGGCGAAACCGAAAATTTAGAATGCACTTGGCGAAAACCGAAACTGAAGCCGAAAATGGCCTCTTTTAAGCGTATACTAATATATATATATATATAATATATGTATATATATATATATATCATAATATTAAATTATTGGGGGCTAATTAATTGTGTTAATTAACAGATGTGTAATGTTTGATTGTGTTATGATGCATTAATTCGTTTAATAGCCTAAAATCGAGATCAGTTCAGACAGTTCTCGTTTATTGTCATCTTATTCTTAAAGTGTTTGGCGAACCCTGCGAACACTCAGTCACATCATCATTCAGATCACTGCAAGGGGCAGGAGATCGCCGGTCCTGCGCTGACATGACAATCTTTGATAGGCAGGCGCGTGATAACAGCTCGATCGTGAGTGAAACCTAAGCGCTTGCGCGCGGTTGGGAGGGTGGGTGACATTCATTTTCGGTTTACATTTTCGCCTGTTTTTAATTTGTTGAAACCAATAATGCCATTTTCGGCCGAACATTTTCGTGTGTGCTGAGCAGCTGATATCTACCTAACACTGTCTATGAATGAAAGTTCTGTCACAAAGCGATGTTGTTACGTATCCTCACGTTTTTAAGTGGGTATCAAATCCTTTGACTTTCCTAGTGGGTATCTGGCGTATACCTGCGTATCACGTAGACTACACCACTGTGTGTGCGTGTGTGTGTGTGTGTGTGTGCAGGCGGCGGGAAGGTGTTTTATGTAGGGGTGCTGTGGGGGGGGTAGTCAATTTCTGCATATAAATATTACGCCAAATAGAAACAGAAAATCGTGCTATAGCCTACGCACTTTCATGAGATCGTGTTAGACAACAATTAGCTATTTTACAAATGGGAATAGGCTACAATGAATTCATAACAATGTTTTACATTCAAGTTACATTCAAGCTTAAAACCCTTAAAATGTATAGTGAAAAGTTTTTTAAAAGCATCTGGAATGCAATAAAGTAATTTTAAAGCTGTTTTAAAGCATTTGCTGCATGGATTAAAGCGATAGGCCAATAAATAATTCACATCAGTCAGACAAAATTGCATTGCAACAAATCCTTTAAATTTCAAGGTCAAAGATTTACATACTTTTTTTTATTGAATACAATTATAAAATAAACGCAAATTATAATCGGGCCTGTTTTAGGCTTTCCCTTATTTTTATATTTTAGATGGTGAGGTGACGGGGAAAAATGACTCGCCATTTCCTCATTGGAGAAATATATGCATCTTAACGGATTACATAGGCTAATGAAGAGTTTTTGCTTTGCTTTGAATTATTTCGTTTTAAAGTAGTATTTTAAAGCTTTCTATAGATATATTTATCATATCTCTGAGCCAGTTTCGAGTTGCCGAGTTTCGGTTCATCATTGAAGCGCTCTTGTTCAAAACCGGCAGAAAGTGCATTCTCTGTTTTCCTATTTTATAAAAGCACAATGTTGATATTGTGAATGCACACAAATAAAAGTAGACCCTTTACAGTTCAAAATGATATATTACTCTTACCTTTATGAGGAAAAAATAATCCTGCAGTATTTTAAGTTGTTTTTACTGTAAAAAAAATCCTCCATGTCCTGTAAAGCTCGCTTGCTTCCACTCTCCACACAAACTGTTGGATATTGCACATTTATAGAGGTTAAACATTTAAACTAACACTGTGATATGCTTGAACTGTTTATAGGCCTATCTATCGATTTTATTTTAGTCAAGTCGTGATGATTTGATAAGGCTAAATTAATCAAACATAGGCGATCAACTCGCTTCGGCAGTCGTTGCTTAAAAGAAAAAACATTTAACGAACAAAAATGCTCCCAAGGTTTTCTAAATTAACTTTATGAAGAAAAAAAGCGAAACATCGTCTAATCACTTTTCCATTACATACAAAACTGAACTAGTTTAGCTATAAGCTGTTTTGGGAGAAGGAAAGACTCATATCGCTGAGAACAAAAAAAAAAAGTACATCCATGATATTTCCATGTTCCGCTTTTAAGCCACAACCTACAAATTCTTCAACACAATCATAGCATTCACAAACATAAAAGCAAGCATTGGCAGTGCTGCGTGCGTGATTTGACAGGATGTGCGAACGTGCATCAAATAGCTACATCAGTTTAATAACTTTGATAACTTTAATTCTTACAACTGTTAAATTAATGGACAAATGGTAAATATGTCGAAGATCACATAGAAATAGACAGCAAAATAGCCAATGCAAACTAAATGTTATAAACATCGGAGCAACCATATACATTTTTAAATTAATCTTTATTATAACAAATTTAGCCTATACATTTTTTATTCACAACAGTTTACAGTTGCCCACAGAAAAAGCGGGTGCTGCAGCACCCTCAGCACCCCTGTTCCCCGCCCTGTGTGTGTGTGTGTGTGTGTGTGTGTTTGCGTGCGTGTGTGTGAGTGTGCGTGTGTGTGTGTGTGCGTGTGTGTGTGTGTGTGTGTTTGCGCGTGTGTGTGTGTGTGTGTGTGCGTGCGGCGCGCGCTCAAGCAGGCGCGTCAAGCGATCAAATACACACACAATAAATGGTATATTTGTCAGTTTGTTTAACTTTGTTTCTTTGTTCATGTTCTTACTCTATCTTATCTTATGTATATAAAACACAAAAAAATGCCTGCACACTGCTGCATTTACAAATTGATGTTTTATATTTATTTAATGAAATATTTATTTAACATCTCAGAATATAAAGCCATGTTAATTAAGCTGCTAATCTATCATAGAAATATATATTTCATACATATATGTGTATGTATGTATGTATATATGTATGTATATATATATATATATATATATATAAATAACAAAAAGTACCGATAAGAATACCGTTAAAGCACCGGATCGATAAGCAGTATCGATAAGAGTAGTAGTACCGTTAAAACCTTAACGATACCCATCCCTAGAATCTATACATAATACACCTGTTAATTATATCTATCATAGATAGGTATAATTAACACAGTGAACTAATTCATTTACACAGTGTATGTAGTGTTTCTTATTTATTGTAGTTTTTGTTCTATTGCTTGAAATTAGTTTCTTATCCGTATTTCATCACTGACTGTTTATTATCTTCAGTGAGGTTGAGTTTCTCTCTTTAGGCTTGTATTAGTTTGATATTGACATTGGTGACAAGGATTATGAAAATTATATAGTATTAAAGATTTTAATATAATAAAAACCTTTGTAAAATAAAAATAAATCACTATATCGTGATATATATATATATATTATAAAATTTGTCATATCGTGATATAAGATTTTGGTCATATCGCCCACCCCTACCATATATATATATTTTTTAATTAACATTTTTTAAATTATTTTAATTATAAAATAAAATATACATCACAGGCATTTAAATTGCTCAATTATTGTAATAATTCATATTGATTTCCATATATATTTTACAAACATATATTCATGTGTGCAAGTACATCCTCAAATAAACATCTGTGACAAAGCAGTAAATCACAAACACACACGCCAACACCCAATCACAACTAATTATGCAAATAGTTTTAAGATGATTCACCATTAAGCAACTTCTTTCAGCTTCAAATTAAGAAATGGTTTCATTCATCACTGTGAAAGTTAGTCAAAACATGCTGTAAGCCAACAAAGGTTTTGATGTGGCAAGATGTTGATGACACAGGAAAAAAATTAAATAAAATATGCCATTAAATAAGACGATAAGAAACCGTCAACATCCTTCTGACCAGGGGGCGTAGAATTAGGGGTCCCTACCAATATCCAGCCATATCAAACTGTCCCTAGCAATAATTAAATATATGTATGACGCATCTGAAACGTCATATCAGTGATATTACCTAACAAGTAAATAGGTTATAAAACTGCAGCTCTCAAAATACATGTGCAGAAAGTAGTCACACGCCGGACGAGAGGTCACTTGAGAAGTCATGGTGCCCCAGAACTGCTCTGTTTCTCTCATTCTTCAGAATATCTTCCTTTGTGTTCAGCAGAACAAAGACATTCACACAGGTTTGGAAATACTGGGTGAGTAAATGATGACAGAATTTACATTTTTGGGTGCACTGTCCCTTTAAGACACCCAGCGCTCTGATACTGATGCTGTTGGTTCACACAATCATAATTGTGTAATTATTGTCTGTTAAACATACTATTTAAAACAAAGAAGAAACTCTGTAAGCTGTATGGATTATGACCGTGGGAGGGGGGGCAAACCTACGCCCTTGCTTCTGACACACATCGAAGAGAACGGACTGTGAAACTGATATGAGGTGTCTGCTTACAAACCGTCACACTGAGCCAATCACATTCATCCGATGAAGATGCCTATAAATGAACCACTAAAAGACCAAGCAAAGGAGCTAATTATTGACTTTGCAACATGTAAAACCAAACAAACACACTAGCATTCAAACGTTTGGGTCAGTATTTTTGAAAGAAATTAATACTTTTATTATGCAAGGATGCATCAAATTGATCAAAAGTGACATTTTAAATGTTACAAAAGATTTCGGTTTCAAATAAATGCTGTTATTTTGTTATTTTACTTTCTATTTATTCATCAAAGAATCCTGAAAAATAAAATGCATCACGGTTTATACAAAAATATGAAGCAGCACAACGGTTTTCAACACTGATAATAATCAGAAATGTTTCTTGAGCAGTAAATCAGTATATTATAATGATTTCTGAAGATCATGTGACACTGAAGACTGGAGAAATGATGATGAAAATACAACTTTGATCACAGGAATAAATTATATTTGAATATCTATTCAAATCGAAACCTCTTATTTTAAATTGTAAAAATATTTAGCAATTTTATATATTTTTGATCAAATAAATGAAGCATAAGCAAAACTTTAAAAGATCTTACCGTCCACAATATTTTGAATGCTAATGCATTTATATGAAATGTACGTGTGATGCATGTAAATGTTGGTACTTTATTATTCTGGCACTTAAAAGTGTGCAATTTACTAAGGGAGAGTGTTCTTTACATTTTTTTTTATAATAATCAAAACTTATACATTTTCACCATCGAACATTACAAACAGCAAACTAAACCCGAGAGCTGTACATTGAAGTAAAGACCCAAGACCAGAATATCACAGACTTCAGGATGAACTCTTTCACTTGTTCCAGTAAGTACCCCCCTAGCAACAGCCCAGAACCCCCTAGCAACCACCCTGAATGCACTGCCTTGCATCACGCCACGGAGATTTTAACAGACAAACACCAGTCAAACGGTCTTCAGAAGTATCTTCTGTTGTGAATTACAGAGATGTATATATGATGTACAAGCCCGTCTGAGAACGAAGAGAGATGAGCTGCTCTGGAAGGACAACTCTGACAGAATTGAATCATCTGTTTCTGTAAATGAAGAGGCGTCTGTTTGGACTCTCTACTGAGAAACTTCTGTGTGAGCGTGACAGCGGAGAACCAGATGTCCGGCTGCGAACACACACACCATCTATCGCTCATCTCCTTGTTTCTCTGTGGTGTATACAGATACACACATCTGCCAGCTCCATGAAGACTAATGAACCTGCTCACTGACATGACGAATCTAAAACATCTCGGCGATAATACAATCCAGCGTGTGTGTGTGTGTACACTCTGCAGCAGTGTGTGTGTGCGTACGCTGTGGGGTCCGAGCTGTCAGATGGAGAGATGAGGGTGGGGAACGTGTGTTATTGGGAGTAATGAAAACCCAGATTGAGAGCTCAACTGAAGTGACAGAAGGAGAAAAAGAGAAAGAAAGAGTTTGTATTTGTTTACAGCACATTCCACACGGCTGAGTTTCACTCGTGACTCTCCTGCACACACACATACGGGTTCAAAGCCTTACGTTTTACTGCAAATAAATGCTGCTCTTTTATAGATTAAGAGAAATACATCATTAAAAACAGACTAAATGAGTCAACAGTCGAAATACTGTGTGGAGTAATACTTATAAAATAACGTGCAAGCTCTTTGGAGTTGGAAGAATTGAATCAGAAATGTTCGAGTTCATATATATATATATATATGATATATTTATCTTCTTTCTTACGGCTTGTTTCAGCTCTGTTTTAGTTTTATAATCAATTCTTACGATGTGTAAGTTGTTGTTTGTTAGCATGTGTGTTTGGCAGTGTTAGGATTACTGATAAATACTGCCGTTTGATTTATCTATTTTCATTTTAGATTAATTATGTATGAATTTATTATGTCTTATAGGTATTTTCTTTAGTTTTAGTTTTAATAAATTGTATTTATTTTAGTAACGTTACTTCAACATACTACATGGAAATGAAATAACATATATATATATTTAGGTGTTTGGCTTAGTGTCATATTTTATACTCATACCTTTTGTTGTTTTAATATTTTGAATTATTTTTAGCTTTATTTTTTGTTTTCATTTAAACGTTTTGAAATGTTGTTGTATGCATTTGTCATTTTATTTAATTTCTCCATTTTCTTAAATGTGTGTATATAGTATTAATAGACTTTTAACTTATAGTTTTAGTTACTTTTTCTTATTTGTAAGTCGCTTTGGATAAAAGCTGCTAAATGACTAAAAAGTAAGTAAAGTAAATATTGAGATCTGATTTTTGATCGGCATCTTGTTAAATCTGAGCACAGTTTGAGATATTGTTGAGATCCCTTCTGAGACTCTACAGAAAACGTGATCATTGAGAAGTATTTCTCAGGGGAAGAAAATATTATATTTCATGCAAAAAATAAATAAATTCTGAACGAAATGAATGACTGAGGAGGCACATTTTATGCAAAAGCAGTTAAGAATCTATTGTATATTAAACAGATTTGAGAAAATTTCTCAATTAACTACAAATAAATGTCAAGTAACACATATTTAAGTTGAACATCTAAAAATAGTATTCTCTTGTAAAACACACTCCAGTTATTTACAATTTCAAAAATATATATTTTACTGTGAGGCGACATTTGAAAAGGAAAATGAATTATTGTATGATTGGTCAAGCATGTAACCAGTCTCACTAGCTCACCGTCTGTTTACTGAGCATCTGGTGAACATCATACACAAACCGGGAAGCACTTCTTGATCTGGAGAGCTCTAACCTCACTTTAGTGGACTTCTGGGAGTAAGAGCGCACAGGTTTCCTTTACAAGACTTCCAGGGAACTAAGGCATGTTTTCAAGGTTTGGAGGATGAAATTATCACATTATGGTACATATTATCCCATACAGGCTGGCAGCACCAGAGCTTGACGGGTTTTGACTGAAGCACTCAGTAGGAGGAACTTTAAAATGTAAATGTGTAATAATCAGTACATATAACTTTTTGGAGTCTATAAACATTGTTTTTGTTTTGAGTTTTCTGCTGTGCGATTAGTTGAATATTTTTTCCATAATGATAGTGTTGTATTCTATATTTCACATAAACTTGCCCCTAATCAAATATGATCAGCTGGTCTTCTTCTCTCTAAGTGATCTGTACAATGTGCACCAGACTTTACATCAAACACCTTGCTGCACAAAAGCAGTATTTAGCTTACTGTAAGAATCGGACCCTCTCTCTGACCCTGGATAAGGTGTTTCTCATTATTGCACAACTAAGGCTGTTCATTAGTGGAGGCTGTAATAAATTATCCAGCGGTGGACTGCCACGCGGTGACTGCGGCCCATAATTCTCCCTAACACTCCTGAGTCCCGTGTGATCGCCTGACACTCGTGTTCTGCCCCGTTTCCACGCACACAGAGTCACGAAACCTACAGTCGCTTCATCAAAATTACACCGGAGCAATTTAAACACAGCAGTTTACATGGAAAGAATGCAAAACAATGGATCAATAAACTAAGATAAATCAACTAATCATATATTTGAGCATAGTTAGGATTGCTAAATAAATTATTAGCTTTATAAAAGGAGATAATAAAAAAGTGAATTGGAACTTTATCACAATTCAGACTTTTTTCCATCAATTATGAGTTTAGATCACACATTTCAGACTTTTTTACAGCTATTATGAGTTTAAATCACACATTTCAGACTTTTTTACAGCTATTATGAGTTTAGATCACACATTTCAGACTTTTTTTTACAGCTATGAGTTTAGATCACACTTTTCAGACTTTTTTACAGCTATTATGAGTTTAGATCACACATTTCAGACTTTTTTACAGCTATTATGAGTTTAGATCACACATTTCAGACTGTTTTCCTGCTATTATGAGTTTAGATCACACTTTTCAGACTTTTTTACAGCTATTATGAGTTTAGATCACACATTTCAGACTTTTTTTACAGCTATTATGAGTTTAGATCACACTTTTCAGACTTTTTTACAGCTATTATGAGTTTAGATCACACAATTCAGACTTTTTTACAGCTATTATGAGTTTAGATCACACATTTCAGACTGTTTTTACAGCTATTATGAGTTTAGATCACACTTTTCAGACTTTTTTACAGCTATTATGAGTTTAGATCACACATTTCAGACTTTTTTTACAGCTATTATGAGTTTAGATCACACTTTTCAGACTTTTTTACAGCTATTATGAGTTTAGATCACACATTTCAGACTTTTTTACAGCTATTATGAGTTTAGATCACACATTTCAGACTGTTTTCCTGCTATTATGAGTTTAGATCACACATTTCAGACTTTTTTCCTGCTATGAGTTTAGATCACACATTTCAGACTTTTTTACAGCTATTATGAGTTTAGATCACACATTTCAGACTTTTTTACAGCTATTATGAGTTTAAATCACACAATTCAGACTTTTTTACAGCTATTATGAGTTTAGATCACACATTTCAGACTTTTTTACAGCTATTATGAGTTTAAATCACACATTTCAGACTTTTTTCCTGCTATTATGAGTTTAGATCACACATTTCAGACTTTTTACAGCTATTATGAGTTTAAATCACACATTTCAGACTTTTTTCCTGTGATTATGAGTTTAGATCACACAATTCAGACTTTTTTACAGCTATTATGAGTTTAGATCACACATTTCAGACTTTTTTACAGCTATTATGAGTTTAGATCACACATTTCAGACTTTTTTACAGCTATTATGAGTTTAGATCACACATTTCAGACTTTTTTCCTGTGATTATGAGTTTAGATCACACATTTCAGACTTTTTTACAGCTATTATGAGTTTAAATCACACATTTCAGACTTTTTTACAGCTATTATGAGTTTAGATCACACTTTTCAGACTTTTTTACAGCTATTATGAGTTTAGATCACACTTTTCAGACTTTTTTACAGCTATTATGAGTTTAGATCACACAATTCAGACTTTTTTCCTGCTATTATGAGTTTAGATCACACTTTTCGGACTTTTTTACAGCTATTATGAGTTTAGATCACACTTTTCAGACTTTTTTACAGCAATTATGAGTTTAGATCACACATTTCAGACTTTTTTACAGCTATTATGAGTTTAGATCACACATTTCAGACTTTTTTCCTGCTATTATGAGTTTAGATCACAGACTTTTTACAGCTATTATGAGTTTAGATCTCACATTTCAGACTTTTTCCTGCTATTATGAGTTTAGATCACACTTTTCAGACTTTTTACAGCTATTATGAGTTTAGATCACACAATTCAGACTTTTTTACAGCTATTATGAGTTTAGATCACACATTTCAGACTTTTTTACAGCTATTATGAGTTTAGATCACACATTTCAGACTGTTTTCCTGCTATTATGAGTTTAGATCACACATTTCAGACTTTTTTACAGCTATTATGAGTTTAGATCACACATTTCAGACTGTTTTCCTGCTATTATGAGTTTAGATCACACATTTCAGACTTTTTACAGCTATTATGAGTTTAGATCACACATTTCTGACTTTTTTCCTGCTATTATGAGTTTAGATCACACATTTCAGACTTTTTTACAGCTATTATGAGTTTAGATCACACATTTCAGACTTTTTTCCTGCTATTATGAGTTTAGATCACACATTTCAGACTGTTTTTACAGCTATTATGAGTTTAGATCACACATTTCAGACTTTTTTACAGCTATTATGAGTTTAGATCACACAATTCAGACTTTTTTACAGCTATTATGAGTTTAGATCACACATTTCAGACTTTTTACAGCTATGAGTTTAGATCACACATTTCAGACTTTTTTCCTGCTATTATGAGTTTAGATCACACATTTCAGACTTTTTTACAGCTATTATGAGTTTAGATCACACATTTCAGACTTTTTTCCTGCTATTATGAGTTTAGATCACACATTTCAGACTTTTTTACAGCTATTATGAGTTTAGATCACACATTTCAGACTTTTTTACAGCTATGAGTTTAGATCACACATTTCAGACTTTTTTCCTGCTATTATGAGTTTAGATCACACATTTCAGACTTTTTTACAGCTATTATGAGTTTAGATCACACATTTCTGACTTTTTTCCTGCTATTATGAGTTTAGATCACACATTTCAGACTGTTTTACAGCTATTATGAGTTTAGATCACACATTTCAGACTTTTTTACAGCTATTATGAGTTTAGATCACACATTTCAGACTTTTTTCCTGCTATTATGAGTTTAGATCACACATTTCAGACTTTTTTACAGCTATTATGAGTTTAGATCACACATTTCAGACTTTTTTCCTGCTATTATGAGTTTAGATCACACATTTCAGACTTTTTTACAGCTATTATGAGTTTAGATCACACATTTCAGACTTTTTTACAGCTATTATGAGTTTAGATCACACATTTCAGACTTTTTTACAGCTATTATGAGTTTAGATCACACATTTCAGACTTTTTTCCTGCTATGAGTTTAGATCACACATTTCAGACTTTTTTCCTGCTATTATGAGTTTAGATCACACATTTCAGACTTTTTTACAGCTATTATGAGTTTAGATCACACATTTCAGACTTTTTTACAGCTATTATGAGTTTAGATCACACATTTCAGACTTTTTTACAGCTATTATGAGTTTAGATCACACATTTCAGACTTTTTTCCTGCTATGAGTTTAGATCACACTTTTCAGACTTTTTTACAGCTATTATGAGTTTAGATCACACATTTCTGACTTTTTTACAGCTATTATGAGTTTAGATCACACATTTCAGACTTTTTTACAGCAATTATGAGTTTAGATCACACATTTCAGACTTTTTTACAGCTATTATGAGTTTAGATCACACATTTCAGACTTTTTTACAGCTATTATGAGTTTAGATCACACATTTCAGACTTTTTTACAGCTATTATGAGTTTAGATCACACATTTCTGACTTTTTCCTGCTATTATGAGTTTAGATCACACATTTCTGACTTTTTTACAGCTATTATGAGTTTAGATCACACATTTCTGACTTTTTTACAGCTATTATGAGTTTAGATCACACAATTCAGACTTTTTTACAGCAATTATGAGTTTAGATCACACATTTCAGACTTTTTTACAGCTATTATGAGTTTAGATCACACATTTCAGACTTTTTTACAGCTATTATGAGTTTAGATCACACATTTCAGACTTTTTTACAGCTATTATGAGTTTAGATCACACATTTCAGACTTTTTTCCTGCTATGAGTTTAGATCACACATTTCAGACTTTTTTCCTGCTATTATGAGTTTAGATCACACATTTCTGACTTTTTTACAGCTATTATGAGTTTAGATCACACATTTCAGACTTTTTTACAGCTATTATGAGTTTAGATCACACATTTCAGACTTTTTTACAGCTATTATGAGTTTAGATCACACATTTCAGACTTTTTTCCTGCTATGAGTTTAGATCACACATTTCAGACTTTTTTACAGCTATTATGAGTTTAGATCACACATTTCTGACTTTTTTACAGCTATTATGAGTTTAGATCACACATTTCTGACTTTTTTCCTGCTATTATGAGTTTAGATCACACATTTCTGACTTTTTTACAGCTATTATGAGTTTAGATCACACATTTCTGACTTTTTTACAGCTATTATGAGTTTAGATCACACAATTCAGACTTTTTTACAGCAATTATGAGTTTAGATCACACATTTCAGACTTTTTTACAGCTATTATGAGTTTAGATCACACATTTCAGACTTTTTTACAGCTATTATGAGTTTAAATCACACATTTCAGACTTGTTTACAGCTATTATGAGTTTAGATCACACTTTTCAGACTTTTTTACAGCAATTATGAGTTTAGATCACACATTTCAGACTTTTTTACAGCAATTATGAGTTTAGATCACACATTTCAGACTTTTTTACAGCTATTATGAGTTTAGATCACACATTTCAGACTTTTTTACAGCTATTATGAGTTTAGATCACACATTTCTGACTTTTTTACAGCTATTATGAGTTTAAATCACACATTTCAGACTTTTTTCCTGCTATTATGAGTTTAGATCACACATTTCAGACTTTTTTCTCAATCTGCACAGTAATTCTAGATTTGTTTTCTCAGAAATCTGAATTTTTTATCTGTTTTTTTTGTTTCCGCCTAATAAAAATAAAAAAGGGCAATTGCAACTTTGTCTCACAATGAGATTTTGTATTTTATATCTTGCCATTCTAAGTTCATATCTTGCAGTTCAGACCTTTTTCTCAGAATTCTGAGATAAAAAAGTTCAAATACCTTTTTATTTAATTATTTATTCTGTAGCATGTTTCCATAGAAAACACTTCCTGTGTCCAATAAAACTATTTGTATTTATTTTATAATATTATTTAAAACCGAACTTCATTTTCAATTAACTATTTTAATTATTAATATTTTATGTAATAACATTTTACATATGATTTTAAACACATTTTCTTTTGTATGAATCTGGTTCCTGCAAACGTGAGAACTCATATAAGATCCAGCATTAAAGTAAACTCCACTGCGGGTGAGCAATTCTCCAAAACTAGACCGTTTGGAAGTGATTAAACCGTATTACAGCTTTCAGCAGACAGTGAAACTGAAAAGAGCTGGACGCTTGCATTAGTGTCTCTTAAAGGAGGTGTGATTCAGACACTTTAAGTGCCAGCACACCCAATCTATCACAGCAACGGCACATTAAAGACATCCCATCATGAATCGGCAGGGCATAAACTAAAGAGACCCACCTATGATAATACAGAGAGGATCCACAAAACTCAACTTAGAGCAGCATCACCATAAAGCACATCACGTGCCCTGTGAAAAACACAATATCTTTAAAAAAAGAGCACACTGATGACTCAGCATTGCTATTACATCTTTCAACATGACATAACAAATAAATAACCCGAGAGAAATCCCACAGTCTACCCTGCTGCCTTAGTCACATAAGACCAATAGGCAACTAAGTATACAGTATACAGCCTGCAGTCTATGTGGACGTGTTTGCAATCTGATCCTGACATGCAATATTACCTGCTCAACAAACGTACCAACCAACGGGATACAGGTGGCCACATATGGGACTGTTTCT
>CM050419.1:11232757-11273364 GCA_027564155.1 Gymnocypris eckloni scoliostomus
TTTCATTTTCAAAAATATATTTAATTGAGATTCCTATAGTACAACATATATTTTGTATATATTTGTCATCCTTAGCTGTACAAAAAAGGCCATTGTGCATCTAAATATTGCAAACTGATATTTGTGATCATATTATTTTAATGTATTGTCATAATCAGACACACTGCTTTAATAGTTTGACCTTTTACTGCACTTTGTTATTCTTCATTATCTATAGCAGCTAATGATCGGGAAGTCTCACTTCACAGAAAACAGCTTTCATCAGGTGGGTACCGTCAGAAGAAAGCAAAATGACATATTGCATCACCAGAGGATTGAGTGTGGCGTCCAGCACAGGTCCTACGCTGGTGACCTCAGAGCTTGACCTTTGCCCCGAGTCCCTGTGTCCTTCATGTGTGTCCCTCTGAGAGCAGAAGACAACACTGGCTCAGAAGCGGGACTGTGCTCATCCCAGACTGAGCTCCTGAGCCCTGCATGCAGAGGAGCGCTGGAGGTCCACGGCTTCGGGATCAGACTCCTGTGGTTCAGGTCAAGCTGTTAAATCACCACAGCAGGAGACTAAACGAGCAGTAACACCACAGCTCTGTTACTATCATGGAGTTATGGGTTCTTATTTATCATCACTGAAATACTATTATAGTATTATTTCATTTTGAGTTTTCATTTTATTGTAGTTAAAGTTTACATCATTTACCTTAAATTGTAATAATACTCACAATATTACTGTTTTTACCATATGTTTGATGTGGCCATGGTGAGCAAGATACTTCTATTAAAAACATTAAATAATCCTTAACCCTTTAGGCGCCAGGTTTTTTGAAAAATCTGGATTTTGATATCAAGATTTTAAAAGCTCGTGGCTTGACGGGGGTTAAAGATAGAGATCTACTGTCAATTAGAGAAATGTTGAGCATGACCGAAAGTTTATGTGGGGTGTAAATATACTCATCTCATTTGCATATTATGACGTCATCACGGGGCGGCCCTCTTGGATTTCATAATATTCAGGAAATAGTAGCATGTTTTTTTTAATTCTTTTTTTATCCTCATTACAAATGATCAGAAAAGAGGAAACCAACAATAAAACAGAAGTACACAATTATTACTACATTACTATACTGTACAGTAGTAAAACGCATGTGAACAGTAGCCTACTTTTTGATCAGTTCATCAGCAATAATTCAGGAAATAATAGACATTGAATATTTACTCTTTTGAACATCTTTTATCAAATGATCAGGAAAAGAGGAAATAACAGTAAAACAGGAGAAAGTAGTAAATTATTACTATATTACTGTGCCATAGTAAAATACATATGCCTATTTTTTGATCAGTTGACCAGCTATTTGCCCAATCTGGCATCTAGGTGACCGGTTATATTGACCCATTTGAACAGTAATGTCAAAAATATGAGCAATGTCAATAAAATTGCAAATCAAACACATTTTGTTCATCACAGGTTGTGAATGAAATGTGAAGTTGAGATATTAAAAACATGCTTTCTAATACAGACTCCAAACCAGCAGCAGAAAGAGAAGTATTCAAGGAATGATCGTTCATGTTGGAAAACAGTACACGCTGACCTCTTTAAGACAAACTATAAACTAAACGATACAGCAAACAACGCTGGAGTTTATATTTAGTGCCTCCAGCCAGAGAATGCAGCAGCACATAGAGAGGATGCTTGACTCTGAGGTAAACATACACAACACACACACAGAGAGAGACACACACACCACACACACACACACACACACACACACACACACACACACAGAGAGACACACACACACACACACAGAGACACACAAAAACACACACACACACATACACTCTCACACACACACACACACACACACACACACACACACACACACACACACAGACACACACACACAGACACACACACACACACACAGAGAGAGACACACACACACACACACAACACACTCACAACACACACAGACACACACACACACACACAGAGAGAGACACACACACACACACACACACCACACACTCAGAGACACACACACACACACACACACACACACACACCAGATCCGTCCTTCTCGCGAGGTACAAGTACACGGTGTAGCTTCACAGAGAACATTCTGAGAGAGTTAAACATCTTTAAGATGCACCGATCACAAGAGTCTGCTTCAGTAAGTGAGCCTCAGAAACGAGATTAAAGGACTGAAGGAATGGCTTTGACTTTTACTGAAAGAAACACAGGCAGATGAATACTCTGGGACAGAGGGGTTCAAGCCCTTTACACTGAACTGATACAAAGAAAGAGCTGGCACATTGAATGATACCTGACAAGTCGAAAGAATGAAACAGTATTTTCTTGTAAAACCTTGAAGATAAAACAACTTTCAAATCTTTATTTACTTCATTCAAAACTTCAAAACATACACCATATTTTTTTAACAGTGTATTAATATATAATGCCAGTTAACACACATTTTCTTTCCATGTATGACGGCCTCCAAAGATTATTGCTGTGATTATGACAACTTAAAACTGAACATTAGAATAAGTAATAATATATGGTTTCTTAAAAAACAATTATTGTGCTTGACTTCAAATTATAAGTTAATATAAGCTGTCTCTTTTTTAATTTAATTTTGTTAACATTACAAAACATTTTTTTTTAATATCAATTATTTTTTTCCCAGAATAAAATCCTCACATTTAATCATTATTTATGAAAAACATGTTTTGGACACGTAACACTGAATGTCATGACATTATTTGGAAAATAGCAACAGAAAGCGTCGTCATGCTGCAGGATCTCTTCTTAATTTCTTACATTTATCTTTTAATCGGCTGGTTTTGTGTGATTTCTATTGGATGTATGAAGTGAATTCTCCAGTTCAAACATATACAAAATCACTTTAAATATGGATGATTTTAACAATTGCAGTGTCTCAAGTCATTCAAATCTACATAGAATAATCACAATTAATCTCATGACTCAAAGCCAGTCGCTAGACAGCAAAATGAACACAGTAATACGTTATAAATGAAGTTTGCATTAAATGTCTGTTCTAGGAAACACAAACTCTCAGTGAGCATGCTTCATTTGACGGTGCAGAAGCTGCCCTAGCTGTGTTTTCTGTTGTACGTCTGAGGAAAGGGTGCGAGTGGATGACCTGTCGGGAAGAATGAAGCCAAAGCGGTGTGACTCTTCACAGACGGAGCGCAGAAACACGGCACACACTGGCCTTCAGTCCGACTGTAACCAAACCCTGCTCTGTCAGGATGTGACCTCTCCATCACAGCCGTGTCACGAAGGCCCACCTACATGGACACACGCACCTGTCCGAGCCCGTTCCAGCCCTCCATTCACTCCTCCAGCTGCACCCTCGTCCCGCGGCGTACAACCGGGTCAAGGATTGTCTTTAAATAGGAGACACCTGCCCGTTGTGTCCATAGCTCAACTGTCTGTGATCTCACACTACTTTCTAAATCTGTTCAGTGCACACGAAGCGCAGCAGGTTGAAGGCAAGGCATCCCAGCCGTGTAGCCCTGAACACCACACAGCATGCTATTCATCTGTAAATGCCTGTTTGCATGATTTACATTTCACTGTTAACACGCCAATTAAAAGACATCTGGAAACACTTTAGAGCGTTCCTTAATAACGCAAACAAACATAAAAAGTGCTGTTTTTACAGTGGATTTCGGCCAGTTCTTTACTGTAGATTGAATAGGTTTTTTCCCAGCGTACATTCAGCCATGAAGCATCCAGTCGTCTGGTCACTGTATCAATGAAAATGTTACAAGCCTGAAAGAATCTCAAGGACAGCGTTCGCTGAAGCAAAAACATTTGGAGGCAGGACATAACCGAAGGAGTTTTGATCCACCAGAATAAATCTGAAGATGTTATTAAACGTTTTTTTTAACCCAGGCAGCATTTCATTAACCCAGCGTTATATTTGTACATTTTCCACAGGTTTCTTCATTCTTAACCAGCAGGAAAATGCCACAGATGGAACAGTACTGCACTTCAGTTACAAAATGGCTTTAAAACAATACCCTGTATCTTTTCAATCTCATATACATCACCATTTCAAAAGTTTTTCAAAAAATAAATAAGAATGACGTAATACTGTAAACACATTTATAATATTATAAAACATTTATGTTCCAAATAAATGCTGTTGTTTTGAATGTCCTGTTAATCAAAGTCTCTTTTTAAATTTGCATCTGTTTTAACATTACAATAACACTGAAGACTGTACATAAATTATTTAAAGAATTTTTATTTTTTAAATAAACTAGGGCCAGTAAGCAGAATAAAATCCTCACATTTAATCCAAAAACATGTTTTGGACACGTAAAAAATGTCATATGACTATTGATGTTGATTCAGTTTTACGGATAAGAGGTCATACATTCCCAATTGTCTAAATACTCAGGTTTGACTATGTGTAATTTAACAAACTAAAACATATTTAACAAAAGGATGACACAATAGATTTAGTTTGTTACAAACATATACAAAATCACCCTTTAAATATAATGATTTTAACAATTGCAGTGTCTCAAGTCATTCAAATCTAGCTTAGAATAACTCTCAGAAATAAAGGTGACTCAAAAGCGGTCACTGGCGAACCGGTAATATAAAAGGTAAATGTTTAAAAATGAAGTTTGAATATGTACACTTTAGGAAACACAACCCACACTGAACTACCTTTTACTAATATGACTCTCAGTGAGCATGCTTCATTTTAAGTACTGCAGAAGCTGCCCTAGCTGTGTTTTCTGTTGTACGCCTGAGGAAATGCGAGTGTACACTTTAAGAATACTATGTGACCTTTAAGTAGTAAACAACACTGGCCTTCAGTCCGACTGTACCAAACCCTGCTCTGTCAGGATGTACACTTCCATCACATGTGACACGAAGGCCCTAATACATGTACACTTTGCACCTAATATGTACCTTTCCAGCCCTAATTCACTTCTAAGTACTAATATGTACACTTTAAAAGCGCATAATAGGATTGTCTTTAAATAGGAGACACCTGCCCGTTAAGTCCATAGCTCAACTGTCTGTGATCTCACACTACTTTCTAAATCTAATATGTGCACACGAAGCAGGTTGAAGGCAAGTACCGTAGCCCTGAACACCACACTTTAAGCTATTCATCTATAAATGCCTGTTTGCATGATTTACATTTCACTGTTAACACGCCAATTAAGTACACTTTAAGTACTAATATGTACACTTTAATTAATATGTACACTTTAACTAAATGTACAAAACAAACATAAAAGTGCTGTTTTACAGTGGTAATATGTACCTTTAAGTACTAATTGAATAGGTTTTTGTACTAATATGTCACCCACTTTGAAGTATCCTAATATGTCACTTTAATGAAATGTTACAAGCCTGAAAGAATCTCAAGGACGATAATGATTATTTGCATGTTTATTTGGAGGCAGGACATAAGCGATATTCAGAACCAATAGAATAAATCTGAAGATGTTATTAAGGTAAGTTCATCACTTTCAGTCGCCATTAACAACAACAAACAACTGTTGAAAATTAACATTCTTTCATGTACAATTTCATCTTCAAATTGCCACAATAACAAACATTTTATTTATAAAAAGCATCATCAGCAACACTGATATTAACAATAAGCAAAATAATGTCTAAAGCTTTCAAATGGAGAAAATAAGAATGACAGAAGTCATATCAAACACATTTATATATTATAAAACATTTATGTTTATAATGCTGTTGTTTTGACGTCCTGTTCACTGAATAATATTCTCTGGAATATTGAAATAAGCTGTTTTTACAAAAAACACTTGTAAAATTGTAATAATATTTTAACTGTATGTTTTATCAGAATTATTACATTTTTTGTCATTCTAGATTATGAAAAACATGCTGACAGCGCTTCTCCAATCCAAAACTTTTGAATGGTATATTAAAAATAATAAACTATTGATGTTGATTCAGAGATAAGAAATAAATAATTAATTTAGATAGAGATGTATTTATTTAGATGTTTATTGGTGAAATAATGGTTCTATAGTAAATGTTAATATAGTTTTGTTTGTTCAAAATAAAGTGAATCTTATTCAAAAAATCTACATGCGGTGGTCGTGCTGGCTTCTCCTGAGTGAAAGTGTCCACTGCTCAGGTGTGTGTGTGTGTGTGTGTCCACTTTTGTACCCAGGTGTGTGTGTGTGTGTGTGTGTGTGTGTGTGTGTGTGTGTCCACTGCTCCAGGTGTAATATGTGTGTGTGTGTCCACTGCTCCAGGTGTGTGTGTGTGTGTGTGTGTGTGTGTCCACTAATATGTACCCAGGTGTCTGTGTGTGTGTGTGTGTGTGTGTGTCCACTGCTCCAGGTTTGTGTGTGTGTGTGTGTCCACTGTCCATGTGTGTGAGTGTGTGCACACTTTGATGGGTCTAATATGTACCAGAGTACAAATTTCACTGCTGGTTATACTGTCATAGTACTAATATGTATGTAAAAATTAAAATAAAAATAAAATAATAATAATTTAAGTACTAATATGTACACTTTAAGTACTAATATGTACACTTTAAGTACTAATATGTACACTTTAAGTACTAATATGTACACTTTAAG
The DNA here is from genome assembly GCA_027564155.1 of Gymnocypris eckloni scoliostomus. Taxonomy (NCBI): domain Eukaryota; kingdom Metazoa; phylum Chordata; class Actinopteri; order Cypriniformes; family Cyprinidae; genus Gymnocypris; species Gymnocypris eckloni. The sequence goes on from CM050419.1 coordinate 11,239,376, forward strand.
TACTAATATGTACACTTTAAGTACTAATATGTACACTTTAAGTACTAATATGTACACTTTAAGTACTAATATGTACACTTTAAGTACTAATATGTACACTTTAAGTACTAATATGTACCTTTAAGTACTAATATGTACACTTTAAGTACTAATATGTACCTTTAAGTACTAATATGTACACTTTAAGTACTAATATGTACACTTTAAGTACTAATATGTATCTTTAAGTACTAATATGTACCTTTAAGTACTAATATGTACACTTTAAGTACTAATATGTACACTTTAAGTACTAATATGTACACTTTAAGTACTAATATGTACCTTTAAGTACTAATATGCCTTTAAGTACTAATATGTACCTTTAAGTACTAATATGTACACTTTAAGTACTAATATGTACACTTTAAGTACTAATATGTACACTTTAAGTACTAATATGTACACTTTAAGTACTAATATGTACACTTTAAGCACTAATATGTACCTTTAAGTACTAATATGTACACTTTAAGTACTAATATGTACACTTTAAGTACTAAGATGTACACTTTTGCTAATTAACTAATATGTACACTTTAAGTAATGTACATGTACACTTTAAGTACTAATATGTACCTTTAAGTACTAATATGTACACTTTAAGTACTAATATGTACCTTTAAGTACCTAATATGTACACTTTAAGTACTAATATGTACACTTTGCACTAATATGTACACTTTAAGTACTAATATGTACACTTTAAGCAATTAATATGCACTTTAAGTACTAATATGTACACTTTAAGTACTAATATGTACCTTTAAGTACTAATATGCACTGTACCAAGTACTAATATGTACCTTTAAGTACTAATATGTACCTTACTAATATGTACACTTTAAGTACTAATTAATATGCACACTTTTAAGTACTAATATGTACACTTTAATGCACTAATATATACACTTTAAGTACTAATATGTACACTTTAGCACTAATATGTACACCTTTAAGTACTAATATGTACCTTTAAGTACTAATATGTAACTTAAGTACTAATATGTACACTTTAAGTACTAATATGTACCTTTAAGTACTAATATGTACTTTACTAATATATGTACACTTTAAGTACTAATGTACACTTTACGCACTAATATATACCTTTAAGTACTAATATGTACACTTTAAGTACTAATATATACCTTTAAGTACTAATGTACACTTTAAGTACTAATATGTACACTTTTAATTAATATGTACACTTTAAGTACTAATATGTACACTTTAAGTACTAATATGTACACTTTAAGTTATATGTACACTTTAACTAATATGTACACTTTAAGTACTAATATGTACACTTTAAGTACTGTAATATGTACACTTTAAGTACTAATATGTACACTTTTTATAATATGTACCTTTAAGTACTAATATGTACACTTTAAGTACTAATATGTACACTTTAAGTACTAATATTTGTACCACATATTAAGTACTAATATTTTTAAGTAATATGTACCTTTAGTACTAATATGTATTAATATGTAGTACTAATATGTACCTTTAATTACTAATATGTACCTTTAAGTACTAATATGTACACTTTAAGTACTAATATGTTAATATGTGGTTAAATGACTACTGTACAGAAAGAAAAGCAGCAGCTGGTCACAGTTAAACAGTAAACACACAGCAAACAAGCATTACCCACCAGACGCACATCTGATGCACATGAATAACTATAATCACATTCTGATATGTCGCTACATGATTCTGAACAGCCTGGAGCAGAACTTCATGCCACACATAAAAGTATAAGATGTGTTTTATGAATCCAGATCGTCTGGATACCAAACAGAAGGATTTCCAGGAACACTCTTTAAACATTCCTAATATTTCCATTAACCTTTTGGCACAAGGACCCTGAACCCCCCCAGTACCGGCACACATAAACATCCAACCGTTTGCTTGAAAAACGAAAGAAAAAGAAGGCAGGTTGATCAGGTGGAAGTTTAAATGCTAAACATGAGCTTTCATAAACAGGTGCTGATGTTTTCCAGACATGTAACAGCAGAATGAACACAAGTCAATGATGAATGTGTTTAGGTGAGTAACAGACTGTTATATAACGCAGTTAGAGTCAGTTCTTGAATCTGATTGGTCGAGCAGCGGAACAAGAGTGTTGCCTTTTCAATATGACTAATAAAATACAATAATGCCTGTCCAGTTTTTCAGCAGCCTTGGGAACCAAGAAGTATTTTTTCCACATTTTTCCAAAGGAGATTTTATAAAACAAATCTTCATTGTGAAACATGAAGCAAACCAACTAACCAAACCAAACCAATCCACCATGAGGTGATCCACAACAATCACAAACTTTGATTTGAAGCAACAAAAAATGTAAATTGAAAATCAGGCAAGAAAAAGGAACAAGATCGTGTGCTTAACTTCAATAAGGAAAGCGTTGTGATCAAAGAGATTTTTGACCACTTTTTACTGAATTGAGGAAGATAATGGCACTAAGTTTGCAACAGACAGTTATTGAACTGAATCAACACTGAACACTTCAGCTGAATAATGACACGGTTTTATCTGTAGGGCTGCTTTATAGATTAACTTTGTTTTATAACTGATGAATTTTACATTAACACTATTATTTATTATATAATATAATAGTATTTATATCACATTTGTATTGTTGTATACTATTATATAAATACAAGTGCTATACTATAAACTAACTTTAAATAAGTGTTTAAAAATAAAACTATTAAGTGTTATAATATTAACCAATTAATTTAAAGTTGTTGATTTAATACATACAAATATATTTTAAGTTTATTGCAAAATATATACAACTATTTGATTTAATTATTTGGATTTCTTTGCAGAATCATGGGTAATGTAGTTTTCACCCCAGGAATTCCCCTGTTAAATTTAAAATGTGTGTGTGTGTGTCTGTGTCTGTGTGTGTGTGTGTGTCTGTGTCTGTTTCTGTGTGTGTGTGTGTGTGTCTGTCTGTGTGTGTGTGTGTGTGTGTGTGTGTGCTGTCTGTCTGTCTGTCTGTCTGTCTGTGTGTGTGTGTGTGTGTGTGTGTGTGTGTGTGTGTGTGTGTGTGTGTGTGTGTGCGCGCGTGTGTGTGTGTGTGATTATTTAAAAATAAGTTGAAATAATATATCATCAATTAAACACCTTGCAGCTCACAATAGGTTCATTCAAATCAATGACTTTATGGAGAAAAGCTGTTGTTCTTTAACTAGAAACTAGTACTTTGAAAATTCTAAATAAAATTGACTTTTAGAAATACCATTATTTGAATTTAATTATGAAAATACTTATTTTATAGATGGTATCAACAGTGGTATAACGAATCCTGTAATTTGACTTGTATTGGTTGCAACAAAAGTAATCTGCTACCAACACATCACTCACTGAAGTTCTACTATAACATAATTCATATGCATTATTAGGGGGCCGTTCACACAAAGCGTATCTTTGCATCTAAAAACACGCGACGCAGCGCTCAGGAATGGTTTAGACAAAAGCACAGAATAAAATGCTTTCTCTGCCATGTTGTGATCAAATAAAACAGTTGCCATGCCAATTTTCTGCTGTAAATAATAGCTGGCAATGCTTGCCCCGCCTCCGGCGTCTTCTGATTGGTCCACTGTTTTGGATCTGACATTGATGAGTGGCGCTGCATGTAAACGTTGAAATTCTTTACAAAAAGCAGTGTTCATGTGCGAGATGATGCAAAAGACATGAGCGTAATGTTCATACGCGTCCATCTAGAGTGTGTTTGTATAGAAAAACACATTTTGTGTGAACGGCCCCTTACACATCAATCGACAGTTCAAAAGAAAAGCCCATTTCAAATCTTGATATTACTTTAATCCGCCTGGTTTCATGATCTGGTTATACACAGAGGTGGATATACATGTGCAAGGTGCAAGAAACAAGTGGATGCTGATTGGTTTAATGGCACACGTCAGAAGAGCAGCAGAATATCAACAATGAGACAATCATTTGTTGTGTACAGCCTGAGTTCGAAGAGAACATTATTAAAGCAATCAAGCTGATTTTTTTAAATAAAAAAATAAACTTCTTAATGACGTGATTAGAATACTGTCTAATAAATACTGAATACAGCGGAGTAAAAAAACAGCACGTTTCCAGTCTCTGCCGGGCGCCCGCCGTGCCGCACAAGGACGGACTCTTACCCGCTTACGTGGCATCTTAAAACAAGCATTCCCATGTTTGAGGAGAGGTTGCATGAATACCATCCAGCATGAGGTGAGGTCACTTCCTCCGGCGGCATCATGCGATTGGCTCAAACATCTCTGGAGGTTTGACGGCTCGCGTTAGTGTGAGTCCATCGGCTGGGATGCCGGTCACCAGTGATATGGTGAATACTATTAATCAGCTGCATGACAGGGACGTGACGTCAGATCCCGTGGGTCAGGTCCTGGATGACGCCCCCCTTCACCAGCTTTCGGAGAAACTCTTTCTCTTTGGATATGTTGTGTGTCCATGACTGGGTGTGTGTGAGAGAAAAAGAGAAACAGAAGAGCATAATAGGGTAAACGCTCATCAGAAGTTGGTCACGTGCTGCGTTTAAAAGAGCTATGACGTGTGCAGCTTTGCTTTTGACTTCACAAGCCACAAAAGCGGTCCGCCTATAGTAAACATGTGCAACAACAGAGGTGCTCTTCTAGGTAAAGAGAGAAATTAAATACAGTGACATCTACTGATCTGCAATTTAGCTGAATCATCCTTTTGATAAAACATAAAATGCATTTTCTAATTACAAACAAAGAAACGTTTTGCACCTGAAATAGGTCAGTTTCACACGGCACAGGTGTAAAGTATTTCATGTTGCATCATAAAAGCCAATATTGTGTTTGCTACCTATTTTAATCTTTCAGGTCACTGCTGTGATGCCAATGACAACGCAATCTTGTACATGCATTTTTATGTTTTGCAAACTTAAAGGTTTGATTTTCTGTGATGTATTTAACATTCCTGAATTGAACTGATGAACTGAAGCAGCACTGAACTAACTTGAGCTGAATAATGAAACGATTGTCTTTTTAAAACTGCTTTATAGCAGAATCTTATTTTGCATCACTGATTCTGTGACTTCTCTGTTTAATACTGTGAAGCTGCGGTGCAGAAAACCAACTATATTGTGTGAAGTGCTATAGAAATTAAGTAGACGACTTTAAACTTGCTTTTGCATATTCTGCTGATTTGTCATCAACACAAACTTTTTTTAAATCTCTTGACACACACACACGCACACACACACGCACACACACACGCACACACACACGCACACACACACACACACACACACACACACACACACACGTTGGTTTTTATGGTTTACGGGGACTCTCCATAGGCGTAATGGTTTTTATACTGTACAAGCTGTATGTGCTATTGCCCTACACCTACCCTACACCTAAACTTAGCCCTCACAGGAGACGCATTTCTATTTTCCCTCAAAAACTCACTCTGTATGATTTATAAGCGAAATTATGGGGACACTGAAAATGTCCTCATAAATCACCTTCTCCTTGTAATACCTATGTCATACCCATGTTATTATACAAATTTGTGTCCTCATAAATCACACAAACATGCACACACACACACACACACACACACACACACACACACGCACACCCACACACGCCTGACTAGACCATCAGAAATGAATCCTTCTCGTTGAACCCTGTTAGTATCTTGTAGTATCTGACTGCTTGACTTTATTAGTAGCTTGGCACAGCTACAGTATCAAAGTAGTTTCCTAAACACTGAAAGAACACACACACAGACGCACACACAATGCTGCCTCATTACTCTACGCATGTTCCTGGAACAGAGAGCAGCGAGAGGTCATGTGACCTGTTTGTGGACATGACTCAGCGGACGGGATATTCCCAAAGATCATTAACCAGCGAGAGGACATCAAGATGTACTTCAGACACATTTATACATTTACATTACACTCATCTTAGATACCAAAACCAGGACATTTCAGGTAAATATGCTAAAACAACATTCAGAAATTAATCAGGTTTCAGAGCAAAAAAGCTCCTGAAAGTGACGAAAATTCTGGATATTTGATATATGAGGGGGAAAATTTCCCTGCAGTGAATTTCTCTGTCATTACCTGCTATCATATATGTCATACAAACAAAATAATGTTCTTCAAGAAGAATCTTTGATATCCATGGAACCGTTCAATTGCACAAAAGGTTATTTAGATTGGGAAAAAAGGTTCTTCACACTAAGAAAAGAATGGTTCTTTTAAAGCGTTAGTTCACCCAAAAATGAAAATGATGAAATAAGTACTCATCCTGATGTTGTTCCAAACCCATCAGATGTTTTTGTTTGAATATGAGAGCTGTCTGACCCTCCATAGACAGCAACACAACTGAAATGTTCCCATGTCCAGAAACGTAGCAAGGAGATCGGTAAAATAATCCATGTAACATCAGTCTGTCAACTGTAATTTTACGAAGCCACGAGAATGCGTTTTGTGCCAAGAAAACAAAAAATAATGCTCTTATTCCACATTTTCATCTCTACTGTGTCTCTTGTGGATGTGTGTTAACGACAGTACATGACGCAAGCGCTGATCCAGATCCGGCGTGATGACGATATACTGTCGTGAACACACGTCCACAAGACTTAGACTGTCTATGGAGGGTCTGCAAGCTCTCAGATTCAAGACTACGAGGTCTTTGGTTTGGAACAACATTAGGGTGAGAACTTAATGACAGCATTTACATTTTTGGGTGAACTAACCCTTTAAGACCTGTATAACCTGAATGCAATTGTAAGTCGCTTTGGATAAAAGCGTCTGCTAAATACATAAATGTAAATGTAAATGTTTACTGAAAGGTCCTTTGGCAAACAATACATTTTTCCATGTCATCACTGTGAAAATCTCCTTTTAATTCAATTCAAAGAGTGTAATATCTAATAATGGGGTTGAATGGTAAACATTTCCCTGAAAATCAATTCCAGGGGCCATAAATAGCTTTTAAATGCAGCTCACTATTTCTGTAAGAGTTAAGGCCCGTGCACACCGGGACGAATATCAGCGCGTTATTCGCCAGCTGCGTTTTCAGCTTTTTGTGTTCACACCAAGCGATTTTGCTGACGATGAGGCGAGTGAACATGCAAATTCATTCCCTGACATTAGATGGCGCTTAATGTAAAACAGAAATACCCCGGTACACAAGGTGGCGCTGCGCAACTTTACGCTTCTGACACTCGCTTGTCACTCAGAAGAAGAGAGCAAGTATTTACACGCTTGTCAAAATCATACAAAGAAAACATGGATATTTCAAGCTCCAGCAGCTCCAGCGATGAAGAAATTATTGTTCTGTTGAATGAGGAAAGACGCCGACGCCGGCAGTGTAGACGCTACTTGGCGTATATCTTCTTCGTCGTTACGTATGTGTGCTCGGCAAGACTGTTTTGTGTTTGAGCGCCCCAAGTTGTGTTTACTGTAACTTCAGCAGCTCCAGACACGTGAGCAAAAGCGCCAATCTCATTGGTCGGATAGTTTTGACGCGCGCCAAACCAAAAAAAAATGAACCCGAGGCGCTTTAAAAATGACGACGGTTGCCGAGGCGGTGTACACTCACATTGGCGCCCTTTGTTTAGTCACGAGCGCGAATATGCTAAAATTCATCCCGGTGTGTACGGGCCTTTAGAGAGAAATTCTTCAGATCCGGTGTGTGTGGTGCCGTTACCTCTTTGATCGCAGACATCTTGAGTTTCTCATAGTAGTGCAGAGGTGCGTGAAGAGCGTTCATGTCGTATCCGAATCCGGCCACCGCCACCTCATCACAGTTATGAAGAGCCATCGTGATCGCAACAGTCCCCAATGTAGGAATATTCTGGAAAAACCAAACGCTTTTAGCACTGCATGTCGAAAAGTGATCAGTCACAGAGTATAAAATACCCAACAGTCATAGCATGGAGGTAAAGACACCTCAAATAAATTCTGGTTATTACTGCAAATGGTCAAATAAAAGTTCAGAAAGATGTGAAGCATTGTTTTGTTAATATGACTTATCATATACAGCCTCTTTAACAGTGTTATCAAGTATTTTCCATTGTACAATCTTTAATAAGCAAACAAAAACGAAATTTTAATATCGAATCGCAATAGTTATATAATTGTAATACTTGATTTTTTACAATATATATTGAATCGGCACACAAGTATCAGGATAGTATTGAATCGGCAGATTAGCGTATCGTCCCAGTCCTATAAAATATCTATGTGACGAGTGGGCGGAGCCGTGGGAACGAGAGCGAGGTGGTGGTAATGAACGACACCTGCACCGCTCACCGGTCTCGAGTCCCACGGAGGAGCTTGGAAAGGTTAAATGAGGAGGACGACAGTGGAAGACGAGAGAGGACCAGGCCTGGATTTTTAGTGTGTGTTTTGTGTGCGGCAGTCGTCCGTGAGGGGCTGCCGCTTTTCATTTGTGTTTGTTTATTTTATTATTAAAATGTATTAAATGTTCGCCGGTTCCCGCCTCCTTCTTCCCGTATCTACTAACTTCATTACATTGGTGCCCGAAACCCGGGAGGAAGGAGGGACACGCTGTCAGAGAGCCCTCGCTGCTGAGGGGGATCGCGGTGCTGAGGAGATCGGGCAGCAGGAAGAAGCGGAGACCGCCAGTGGCTGCCCGAAGCGGTGGTGCTGGAGCAATGGAAGAGCAGGTGGGACGGAAGGCTCGCTGCCGTGCTCCTGGGTCGAGGAGGGGTGGCTGTCGTCCGAGAGGGAGCGGAGGAGTCGCCCCGTTCGCCTGGAGGCTGAAGCTTGCTGCCATCCGCCATGTTTGGGGAGGAGCAGGGAACGGGGGACTCGCTGCCGGCTGCCCTCGACCGGAGGAGCCACCGCCGTCTGCCAGGGGGCGGAGGAGCATCGGGCCGTCCACCAAAGAGGTCCAGTACCATCGCATGGCACCGCGAGTGAACCGCTCAGTTGGTTGAGGACCGAGCGGCAGTGTGTCCGGGAACCGGACCGAGATTTTTTTTTCCCTCTCTCCCCTCTCTCTTCTCTGTCACTCCTCATCCTTCCGTCTCCTTTTCTCTCGCCTCGTCTGTCCTTACCCCCAGGTACGCCGCGGCCGCCCTGACGGGCTCTCCCCGGGAGAGGGGGGAGGGAGGGAGTAGAGCGCAGTCTCATGGGTACCCCCCGGCCTGCGAGGGGCGATGGGGGTATGTGACGAGTGGGTCGGGGCCGAGAGCCGTGGGAACGGAGCGAGGCCGGTGGAGTAATTGGTAATGAACGACACCTGCACCACTCACCGGTCTCGAGTCCCACGGAGGAGCTTCGGAAAGGTTAAATGAGGAGTGACGACAGTTGAAGACGAGAGAGGACCAGGCCTGGGTTTTAGTTTGTGTTTTGTGTGCGGCAGTCGTCCGTGAGGGGCTGCCGCTTTTCATTTGTGTTTGTTTATTTTGTTATTAAAATGTATTAAATGTTCACCGGTTCCCGCCTCCTTCTTCCCGTATCTACTAACTTCATTCCAATCTACTTTTATTTTATATACAAAACATAAACGTGTATAAACACACACATATATATATATATATATAAACCTGACTGATAATCTTGAACTACTCTTGAATTAGTGAACGTCTGACTTGTTTTAAAGAATTAATCTCATAAATGTCTTGATTTCTATGCTATTTAAAAGAAAATGTACAGTAATAACCAGAAATAATACAGTTATAATGATGCAAAATGTGGAAATCTGTATCTGTGATTTACTTACAAATCTGATTCGGACAGATTCATAAATGAACCATTCAGAGCAATTTTTAAACCAAATTTTCAACGAATCACTGAAAAGATCGACACACTTTCAAAAGAATGACACATTTATAAATCAGTCATCTCTATAATGTATGTAGTTTGTATTTACAATAACAATGTTTGCACGAAAGTAATGCAACAAAAGTGTTCAATTGCAAAATGTTTGAACATGAAAAACATTTGTACTCAAGTAGTCATTTTCTATTAGTAATAGAGTTTTAATTCATTACAATATGCTTTAATTCAGACTATACAGCAGAGAAAAGAAAAGATGAGTCGAGCAAATGCTGAACCACCATGATTGGACTGGACACTCAGGCTAGTCGAGTGCACTGCTCACACACGTCAGTGCAGATAATGCACCGTGTGACTGACTTTATCAGAGACACACACCGAGCAGGACGTGTGTGTGTGTGTGTATCAGCGGAGAGAGATCATCCAGTCACCACCTGATCCACTGAAGCTGGAGAGACAAGTCTCGATGTGAAAGTCTTATCACCACAGAGAGACACTCTCCGAACTAATCCGGCCCCAGACACTCCGCCTGCACGCTGATAACAGCAAACGCATCACCGCGCGAGCCCCTCCAACCGGGTCTCCATAGCAGCGGAGCGCAAACAGTCTCTGGATCAGGAGATGTGACGGTCCAACACGTCATTTCAACATCGTCTTAGAGAGCTCAACAGTGACCCGGGGCCAGTGTCAGAGAGTTTAGGGTCATTTCAGTACATTTTGATCATGCACATACATAGACTTATCTTATTGTTTTGTTTGTTTGCTTGTTTGTCTGTCTGCAAACTTTTAGGGAATATCATATTAAAGTATCTATCTGGCTATCATAGATGAGGTTTTGTTGAAATCGCAAGAGTGACTTCTTGTGCAATGGTAAAAAATACAATTATATTAATAATTCTCTCTCTTATATATATATATACGCACGCACGCACGCGCGCGCACACACACACACACACACACACACACACACACACACACACACACACACACACACACACATGTTGGTTTTTATGGTTTACGGGGACTCTCCATAGGCGTAATGGTTTTTATACTGTACAAACTGTATGTGCTATTACCCTACACCTACCCTACACCTAAACTTAGCCCTCACAGGAGACGGTGCATTTATATTTTCCCTCAAAAAAACTCACTCTGTATGATTTATAAGTGTTTTAAATTATGGGGACACTGAAAATGTCCTCATAAATCACCTTCTCCTTGTAATACCTATGTCATACCCATGTCATTATACACATTTGTGTCCTCATAAACCACATAAACACACACACACACACACACACACACACACACACACACACACACACACACACACACACACACACAGATATATTATTTTTTGGAATCATGTCATCATTTTCTATAACATGTTCAGAAATACTTCATAAAATATTAGATTTTAATCTTAAAATATGTTATGAAATACATTACATTTATACATTATATCTACAAATATTTTAACAAATAAATAATGTAAAAATAATATATATATACACACACACACACACACACACACACACACACACATCATGCGCTATATAACTATAACTATATATGATTTAAAAAATATAAAATAAAACAAATTTCAATCACTGCACCTTGACTCACAAATCCCAAAACAACTATTTAACCAACCTTACAAGAATAAACCTGTGACTGCTTAGAGTAGTCTTAAAACTAATCTTTTAACTCTTTTTAAGTCTGGTCATAACTTTTTCCCCAATAATTCACAAAACATAGTCTAGTTTCACAGACGGGGCTTATCTTATACCAGGACTAGGCCTCAGTCAAATTAAGATATTTAAGAAGAAAACGTTACAGGTGTGCATCTTGAGACAGAGCAAGGGCACTGACATATTTTAAGATACGCTATAATGCCACAAGTATTGGCACCCCTTCTAATGAAAGGTTTGACTACATTAGCAATTTACATGAGTACAAATCTTAATGTTTAAGCATTTAATGATATTCTAGGGAATTGTGTACTTCTAACATTATAGCAACAGTTTGGCCAGGACCCTTTTCTATGATCCTTGCCTTATACCAGAGACTGGTTCTCAATTCCAGTCCTCGCGCCCCCCCGCTCTGCATATTTTGCATGTCTCTCTTTGTTAACACACTTGATTCAGATAATCAGCTTGTTAGAAGTGCGCTCCGTGCATGAACTGTGTTCTGATTGACATGCTCCCTACACAGTGTCCATTGCTCACACAGTGTCCATTGCTCCTACACAGTGTCCATTGCTCCCTACACAGTGTCCATTGCTCCCTACACAGGGTCCATTGCTCCCCTACACAGGGTCCATTGCTCCCTACACAGGGTCCATTGCTCCCACACAGGGTCCATTGCTCCCCTACACAGGGTCCATTGCTCCCTACACAGGGTCCATTGCTCCCTACAGGGTCCATTGCTCCCTACACAGGGTCCATTGCTCTCTACACAGGGTCCATTGCTCCCTACACAGGGTCCATTGCTCCCTACACAGGGTCCATTGCTCCCTACACAGGGTCCATTGCTCCCTACACAGGGTCCATTGCTCTCTACACAGGGTCCATTGCTCCCTACACAGGGTCCATTGCTCCCTACACAGGGTCCATTGCTCCCTACACAGGGTCCATTGCTCACACAGGGTCCATTGCTCTCTACACAGGGTCCATTGCTCCCTACACAGGGTCCATTGCTCTACACAGGGTCCATTGCTCCCTACACAGGGTCCATTGCTCCTACACAGGGTCCATTGCTCCCTACACAGGGTCCATTGCTCTCACACAGGGTCCATTGCTCCCTACACAGGGTCCATTGCTCTCTACACAGTGTCCATTGCTCCCTACACAGGGTCCATTGCTCTCACACTGTGTCCATTGCTCTCTACACTGTGTCCATTGCTCTCTACACAGGGTCCATTGCTCTCTACACAGTGTCCATTGCTCCCTACACAGGGTCCATTGCTCTCTACACTGTGTCCATTGCTCCCTACACAGGGTCCATTGCTCCCTACACTGTGTCCATTGCTCCCCACACATGGTCCATTGCTCCCTACACAGGGTCCATTGCTCCCTACACAGTGTCCATTGCTCCCCACACCGGGTCCATTGCTCCCTACACAGTGTCCATTGCTCCCTACACACAGGGTCCATTGCTCCCTACACAGGGCCCATTGCTCTCTACACAGTGTCCATTGCTCCCCACACAGGGTCCATTGCTCCCCACACAGGGTCCATTGCTCCCCACACAGGGTCCATTGCTCCCTACTCCCTGAGCAGGGAAATCCGCTGAAGTTTACTTTATTTCAGAACATTCATTCATGGATTTGCGCTGCGCAACGTCTTCACGCACGGACGAGTGTGACATCATATACCTCTGTAAATATATACAATTTTAATTCACGTCTTGCACACTTCAATGCACTTTGAATGAAATATATACGTTTGCTTCGAACTGGAATCATGGAGGAATATCCTGTGACGTCCACTTCGCAGGGCACTTACGTTCCAATAGAACAAACATCTGAAGCGATAAGAGTAACATATGAAATATGCAGAGCGGGGGGGTGCGAGGACTGGAATTGAGAACCACTGTCTTATACACAGAGACACTGTCATGTTAGAATAGAAAAGGGTTCTGTCTAAACTGTTTCTATAAAATTAGAAGAACACAATTCACTAGAATATCATTATATGCTTAAACATTAAGATTTGTACTCATGGAAATTACTAAAGTAGTCAAACCTTTCATTAGAAGGGGGTGCCAATACTTTTGGCACTATAGTGTATGTCAGAGCAAGATATTTTCAGTTGAGACAGCTCAAACATGCATTTTAGTCTGGGACTAGCCTTAAGCCTTGTCTGTGAAACCAGGGCAGAATGTATTTATTTGTATATTTTAAGCACATTTCTATTCTATAATAATTTTTAAATACATGTTTGTAAATTTTTCACATATGCAAATGTTATGTTTTTCATAAAAAACATTTAGTTAAAAAGCCAATTTGCAGTAATGATCAGAAAATATATGGTTACAGTGAATCAGACCTGTAAATGAATCATAGATCATTTACAGCTTCGTAAATAAAACATAGACTGGGCTAATTTGAATATGAAAAGTTAGACAGATTACCTCTTGTCTAGTTCCTAAGACATAAGCTGTGTTTATGCAACTGCCCTCTGGTCTTTTTCAAAAAGGAGAAAGTGTTCAATTCTATCACGGCATGTTTTGGATTGACCGCTTCTATATGTATTGATTGTTTGCTCCTCACCCCTCTTCCCATGAGGCCATTGTTGTGTGGAAGGCCGATGAATTTGAAGGCCGCTTCTTGGATGAAATACGGGTTCAAGATCCGTATGTCTTCTGGTTCTCTGGGAACGTCACGTGCCACAGACTTCCAGAATCCCTCCATACTCCGCTGAAAGACATCAGAGAGTTAATACAAGAAACAAATGAAAAGAATAAACCTGCGTGACTTCGCTGACGGCCTTTCCCAGCTTTTCTTTTCAACTGTGAATACGCTATTATAAAAGCAGTGAAGCTGACACAGAACAGTCACTCACGGCCGCTGAATAACGCTCTCAGCTGAGTAAATAAGCCGCTTTGATAATCAGAATAAAAAGGGTGACGCTAGCAAAGCGCTGAAGCCAAGAGCGTGTCCGAACACAGAGCTCTCTCTCTCTTCACCTGCAGCGAATACGAAGGATCTTTCGGACGCACCTGGGAGAGAGTGACTGTTAGAAGCCGTAACTCCGCTACGACTTCATAAAACGGCTTCCCGAGTCACGGTACTACAAATAAACACGCCGCGTAATTACGTCCTGTCCGTGTTTTATTTTCAAGGGAGGGACAGGCTTTACAGAGGGTCGCACAACTACACAAAAACAAGGGCTGTGGCCCAGGGAGCCTTACTTGTGCTTTTCTGGTGTAACACAAAGCATGTTTAAATTGACACAAAGCATTATTAAATGGAGTCTTGTTGATGTTATGAGACTGAGTTTAAGAGCCTTCTTTCGCCAGGTCATCATGCTCTTAAACTCAGTCTCATAACATCAACATGACTCCATTTAATAATCAGTAAGATATTAATTACTCTCCATCATTCGTATTGCTGCTATGTATATACCCTGTACAACCTGTTTGCACATTCCTGCTTATATTATTATTTATTAGGTCTACTGTCCTGCACATTTTATTTTATATTTTATTCATACCTATATTTATGCATATTCTCTTGTGTTTGTATTTCATATAATTGCACTGTCCATGGAGCGGACTTGTCTTTCACAGCTGATTATATTCTGTATAAACATAAATACAAAACGACACAATGTTACAATAATCCCAGTAAAATATACATTTAGAACAAAATCTCTCCCTAATCTAACCACATGCTATCAATGCAGTTTGAGGTTTTTAATGTTTTTAGCTTCTTACATTATAATTTGTGTCAGGTTTGTTATTCTAGATACTGAGAGCACTGCAGATGCTACTGAATACACAGATTTCCAAGAATTTAATCTTCATTAGATTTCATACCTTAAAAATAGCTGGAGTTTTGAGCACATATTTTTGAAATAAGTTTCTTATGTTCATTAAGGCTGCATTTATTTGATCAAAAATACAGTACATTTTTTTATATCATTACAATTAAAACCATTTTCTATTTTCAAATATAATTTATTGCTGTGATCACATCTGAATTTCCAGCATCATTACTCCAGTGTCACATGATCTTCAGAAATCAAATATAAATGATAATTCTAATATGCTGATTTGCAGCTCGAGAAATATTTCTGATTATTATCAATGTTGAGCAGATGTGCTGCTTCATATTTCTGTGGATCTTTTGATGAATAGAAAGTTCAAAAGAACAGCATTTATTTGAAATTCAAATGTTTTGTCACTTTTGAGAACTTGAATGTGTCCTTGCTGAATAACAAAATCTAACTTGTGTCATGCATTCATTTTTTTAGTCTTAAAAAGCACAGCAACATTCAGAAGTGACCACATAAACATCATCACTATACTCGAGGCCTGGCCAGCGTTAATAAGGATGCAGAAAGCAAGTGCAGGACAAATGCTGACACGTTTTGAGCGAGCACTGAAGCAGAGGTGAATCGATCTGTTGTTGGGTGCTGGACTCATAGGCCGAGAGTCATAAACACACAGGTGGAAAATGTGACGTGTCTCAGGCATGAACACAATACCCTGCACCGTGAGAGGAGAGCCATTTAAAAGCCCCATGAAAAACAAGACGCGCAAACAAAGCCACAAAGGCAAAGAAGACCCCGTATCAATCACCACCTCCTACATCGCATCGCACGAGGGCTTCGTACGCAGAGTTTCTCTGATACCTGTCACCGAGCTGCTTGAAACAGACCCGCAGAAGAGCGGACTAATGATTATGAACTCTGAACCATTTGACACATCGGCAGACATACATCAGCTCGAGTTCATTGTGCTGTATTACAGACACGGTCACTCAACACTGCCGTGAACAAGCAGAAAACTGATCTGACCACACGGCTGAATGTACAGCATTACCAGCTAGATTTGGGCTGAAACGTGAGCTCACGATACACAACGAAACTGAGACAATCAGATGAACATAAAAATAAAAATATGAAGAAAATTATTAATATAAGAAAATAAGATTTAAATGAAAGAAAAAGAGTTTTCGAAAAATCGCGATCACCCAAATTTTTCCTCAAACTTAGTTCTGGAAATATTTTTCCAAATAATATGAGATTTAAAAAGAATAATAATCAATAGATTTCTAAAGATGAGCATTTACGCACATCCAAAGACACCTACACAGGAACGATCAAAACATAAATAAAACGACACAATGTTACAATAATCCCAGTAAAATATACATTTAGAACAAAATACTTCATAGATTTCTATAATAAACAAATAAAATGTATTCTCAATTTATTCAGTCATTTACTATAAGTAAAGATGTTTTTAAGGCTCTTATAAATTTTGCTATAAAATCTTAATTATGGGATAAAATGTATTGTCTGTCATTATAACTAACTAAATAAATACATGCACAAAATATTGAATCTGCAAGAAAGACTGGTTAACTACTGTACATCGATGTGGATGGATGGATGCACAAACATGACATTTAATCTTCAATAATAAACGGTTGAATGAGTGAATAAATAATGCATTTATTAACAGTATGTTTTCATTGAAATGAATAACTTTTTGTGCTTTGCCTTTTCATTGCAATTGATGAAATCATAAGCCCTTTATCAACAAGCAATGTTGTCCCTGACAATATAAATACTTGTCTTGAAAAGAGCATGTATTTATCATCTTTAAAACTTCAAAACTCAATTTCTCCATGGACAAAATGAACGGCATTTGACTTCCGGAAACTCAAAAGTAAAACTCGTGATTAATTTACTCAAGCACATGGATCTCAACGGTGAAGTTGAATCAGCATAACGAACCAGTCACTGAGTGAACTCTTACTGAAGTCATTACTTTCGCTCATATCTGATGAGCACACACACACACACACACACACACACACACACACACACACACACACACACACACACACACACACACACACACACACACACACACACACACACACACACACACACACACACACACTTTCTCTTATGGGTAATTCCCTTGCTTTGGTTAAAAGAGTTCCTGACACATTTTTGAGTGATGATGTTAGGCTGTAACCTGTGGGCGTGGAGTGGGCCCTGTGTTTCCCTGCGCTGGAAGCCATTGCGGCTCATTCACTACAATGGCCGCTCTCAGTCGCTCTGACACTCTGGAGGTGCGAGTTATCACAGAATCCATCAGTTTCCAGCGGCTGACACACACTGTGGCATTCATAATCCACTGTAGTTCTCTGCAGACGTCTGTGGAGTGCTAGGGGCCGCTGACCCTGACATTGACCCCCAGCCCTCTGTCTCCTCATGTCGGAGTCACCAGACTCTGAGGACACTTGACACTCATAAACACCATTGTATTGCTGTGTGTAAGCTGAAGATGTCATACAAAGCATCGAATGATTCATAAGACTTGAGCTCTGTTCCCAACCATAGCGAGCTGCCTATCTAGACAGCATGCTCAGTATCACAGGAATGGTCTGGATCTGAATACTGACAGAAAATAATCACTAGAGACTTCAGAGAAGGATTCACTAAATCACTTTCAAATCGAGTTTGTTGGGTCAAACATATGTATCTTCTTAAGTTGAATTAAATCTTTCGATTTTTATCTTAATCATTCTTCTCAAATCATCGCAAACCTTCTTGAATGTTCTCAAATTTGAGTAGCATCACATCATTTTTCTTTTGAAATCTTTTATAAATCTTCTTGTGAAACGCTTTTAAAATGTTCTCTTCTTTTCTCGTCAAATCCTCTCAAATTATCTCTTTTTCTCAAACATTCTGGAATATTAAGAAAATTGTTAAATCAAATCATCTTAGTCAAATGAAATCATCTTTTCAAATGAATGTATAAAGTTCTTGTAATGTTTATGTCACTGTGAGTTTATGGTATGAATCTGTGGGTTGTCCTGTGTTTTTTGTTTTTGTTTGGTCAGCCGTGTTTGCTGTTTTTAAATGTGCTATATAAATACAACACACTTGAAACTTTATTCTCATGTAACATCAGATCTTCTTCATTTGAGAACAGTTAAGAAGAAAAGATTACAGATTTTTTTTCTCTCAAATCTTACATTTGAGTCACATCAAATCATCTAAATACATAATTCATTCATTCATCTTAGTCAAATTAAATTCTCATCTTTTGATCAATCATTTATTTTAATAATCTTGTGAAATGTTCTTTAAAAGCGTCTTCTATACTTCTAAATCACGTCAAATCTTCTCTAATCCTTTCTTCTCATGCTCTGGAAATCACCGCAAATCTTCTTGAATATTCTCAAATGTTTTAGCCAAATAAATATCATATTCTATTGTGAAATATTCTTGCAACATTCCTTCAGTTCTGGAGTAAAATCAAACCTTCTCAAATTGACTGTAATCACTTCTTAAATGTTCTCAAACCATCTTGAAGACCTCAAATCTGAGTCACATCAAATCTCAAGCATGCTCTAATCTGTTGTTAAATGATCTCAAAATATCTCACAACTTCCTGAATGATGCCAAATTAAAATATCTTCTCAAATACAATCTTTTCTCCTTTAGTTTTTTAAATCTACTTTTCTAAAATGTTCTTTCAACGTTCCTTCCCTTGTCTTTTGCAATTAGTCATCCAAAGCAGCTCGACGTGACTCAGCTAGTTTATTGACCCCTTGTCCACCTGCTCATGTTTGCCTTTCTATACGGCCGTGTTTGAAGCTGATTTCAAAGAGGAGACCAAAGCAGAGCACAGCGGCCACCCGTCCACAGCCAGGACAGCTGAGATCACCAAAACCTCCTCGGCATCACATCTCACATATGGTGGCATTAGTCTAAACAGGCCGCGCTAAGTCTATCGATGATTTAGCTGTTTTGACGCATCATTTACGACAAGATATCTTGGCCGCTCTTTTGCTTTCAGAAGACATAGCTGCCATTTAATTCCAAATTAACAGAGATTGGAGTAATGAGAGTTTTTCTCCGTCAAAGAATCACAAGCAAAGTCTACAGCCAATAAACACACACAAAGGAAAAACATCTACTTCATCTCTGACCTCCCAATTATCCTCATCAGTATTCCTGTCTGACAGTCTGCACACTTCAAAACACGATCCGCTTCGTTTCATGTGTAAATGAGAGCCGTGATTGTAGCATGCAGAAGGACGTGAATGAATGTTTCACATGGACGGGTCAGTGACGGATAATGCTCTCGAAGTGGAAGAGACATTTTAACCGAAAACAATTATCTGAAGAATTTATTTCACTGCAAAGTATGTTTATCATTACACAAAATTACACATAAATTCGACTTAAATTGGTTCATTTATTGTTCAGTTTGTTCAGTAAATCACTGTTTTGTCAGTAAATGGATCTATTTAAACGCACGCTATGGCATGAAACTATTTATTTTTTCCCTTCAGAGTAAGCTGTATTTTAAGAGAACGAAACATAAAACCCTTTTAAGACTTTTAGAAGCAAATTAGATAATTTAAGACACCAGTCGTGTTTTCCAGTAAATACTCAAAAACTAAACATGCTAAACATTTCCAACTAAATATCATAGTTACTGTATATATTCATGTACAACCATAACTGATGAATATTTCGTATATAGCCTTCTTTACAATGCCACCGGGAGCAGCATTTACTGTAGAAATAGCCATTTAAACACTTTTAACGCTGTGGCTCACTATACTGCTCAAAGGTTTGGGGTCAATATGATGTTTTTTTTTTATAAATGATTACATTTTTTCAGCGAGGATGCATTAAATTGAGCAAAAGTGACAGTAAACACATTTGTGATGTTACAAAAGATTTCTATTTCAAATAAATGCTGTTCTTTGAAATGTTTATTCATCAAAGAATACAGAAAAAAGCTCATTAAGCTGTTTTCAACACTTGATAATAAGAAATCTTTCTTGAGGACAAAATCAGAACATTAGACACATTTTTTATACTTTTTTCATGGTTTTAAATTTAGAAAAAGGAACTTTTAAAATCTTTTTACGATCCGTTCACCCAAGAACACTTAAGTCCCAGATCCAAGACATTCATTTGTTTCTTCTCTGAACCTACAATCATCTCTTAGTCCTAATGGCTTTTCGGCTGGCGGTGGGAATTCTAATGGAGCCGTAAATAGAAAGCCGAAGAAACGTTATCAGTGTTTTTAGAAAGAGAAAGACTCAAGAGAGAAAGTCAAGCCGCTGCTCAAGGGATACAGTGCTGTATAGAGTATTTCTAAAGATATATCAACACAGCTCAGCCGCTATCCTTATCAAGATACAGTCAGACACTGAATTTATCTCCCACTACCTCTGTGTGGCCATTATGTGGTTTGCTTTGCATAAAGCTCTACAACGAGACTGACTTTACAAGCCATTTTCTTTAAAAGTAGTCCAAAAAGATCATTGGAGATTAATTTGATACATGTGTGACATTTGATTTTGAATCAAAATATGACTCAAAACAGACATTGCTTACACTATATCTACCCCATGAATAACGAAATAAACAAAAACAATAATAATATTATGATGCAGAGTAACTGAAAAGTATACAGCGCTAAAAGTGTAGCAACATGAATATTTCAAGTAACTCCTCACGACCAGTTACACACCGGAGACTTTTATTAGAGCGCAGTGACCTGGGGATCCAAATAATGTGGAGAGAACTAGAGTCAGCTTTCCTCGCGGGAGAAGAGAGTTTTCATTAGCATTCTGGAGATAACGCTGAGAAAGAGCCGCTTGACTAAACCCAAACCCGGGAGATAAGGTGGCCGTTCTCCAGGCCAGAGCACACAATGAAGCAGATCGCTGAGTTCCTGCCAGTCACCTGAGGAAACACTACACTGGCTGACTCACAAAGACATGCCTCGCACACAGCTGCATATCAAAGACACGTCAAACACAAAGCCCACATCCGCCTCTACTACATTCACCACAATCCCAAAGCAGTTTCACTGGTACCTGTGGTGACAAACCTCGGTCCTATATTTCATAAACTGAACTTTAGAAGTGGACAGCTTTAGACTCAGCTACGTCTTGAAAAAGTCATACTCACTGACCTTGCACATCTCGTTTTACGAAAATGTTTTAATGCAAATTCTGCTGATTTGCCACCAATATAATAATATCTAGCTTTTTAAAAGAGATCAAACCTGCAAAAATGATTAGAAAACATCAGTAAAAATGTGTTGAAACCAAAAAAAAAAAAAAAAAAAATTACTTTGTATGCAATTTTATTCCAGCAAAAGTTTGGTAAGTGTTAAAAATAAGTGTTTGACCCTAAGCATTCATATTTCATATTATTGTTCAGAGCACACACTATGCTGCCCCCTACTGGTGAATGTTTACATCAGCAAATACGCTTTCTAAACCCTCTTTTTAAACAGTTTGACCGATTTACTATCAGCAGACATTTTCTTTAGCATTTTCTAACTGAGAATACTGCAGAAACATGTTCCTGTGGCTCAGTGGTAGAGCATTGCGTTAGCAGCACAAAAGGTTGTGGGTTCGATTCCCAGGAAACACACATACTGATTAAAAATGTATAACCTGAATATAATTGTAAGTCGCTTTGGATAAAAGCGTCTGCTAAATGCATAAATGTAATTGTAAAACTTATGAGGTATATGCATGGTCAGGTTTTTGGACGCCTTACCAGCTTTTCATTAAACACCATGTGACGCAGCCATTTGAAGTCCATTGGTTTAAAGGCAGATAAGACGAAAAGCGAGGTCTTCTCGTAGCGCTCAGGTTTCGGGATGGCTCCTTCAGGGTACGTGATACGCATGGTGGTCTTTGAGCCGACGTCCTTCTCGAACCCCCGACTGGAGCCTCGTTCAGTCTAAACCCAGAGGACAAATCAACATCATAATAACTCGCTCTTCTTCTGAAACAACAGCTGATTTGTGTTAGCATGCCAAATATCAAGTGCTAAATTAGAAGAGAGAAAACTATGCCAAGCAATAATCAATCAAATATTTTATTTTAATAATAACGTACCGTACAACAACATCATATTGGTCGATTTGGGATCCCAGGGACTTGTTGAACAGAATGCCTCCGTTGCCAATAATAATACATTTCTTACAACTTATACTACAGGAGAAAATGACAAAACATGATTACAGAAACGGATCAGCTGCACAGCAAGAGAATGAAAAACACATGAGATATGGTTCATCATGGATAGCTCTTGTGAAAGAAAAGGAGTGAGTGAGATTGTGTTTATGTGGATGTTATAATTACCTGTCCAGTTCTGAACCAAGTGAATATCTCTTTGTAGCTTTTAACATATCATCGATGATCTTTTCTATAGACAGAGAAAATGCTATTATTTACTTATTATACCAAAATTAAACACTTGCTGAAAATGTACTCCTCCTCAGTCCATTCAAGATGTAGATGAGTTTGTTTGTTTACTGGAACAGATTTGGAGAAATAAAGCATTGCATCAATGTCTCAGCAGTGGATGCTCTGCAGTGAATGGGTGCCGTCAGAATGAGTCCAAACAGCTGATAAAACATCACAATAATCCACACCACTCCAGTCCATCAGTTAATGTCTTTAGAAGTGAAAAGGTGTGTGTTTGTGAAAAAAACAATAAATCATTAAGACGTTTTTAAACTTCAAACCATTGCTTCCAGCTAAAATATGAGTCCTCTATGATTAATATAGATTTCTCCAGTGAAAAGAAGACTTTTCTGAATCAGGAGAGAAATATGCACAGATCAAACACTTTAGGGAAAATGGAAGACGGTTTAAAACATTTCTTACACACACACAAGATGTGCATGGTTTCACATGATGTTAACTGCAAAACAATATGTTTTGCAAAAAATTCAATACAACCCCCATCACTCATACTGGGAGGTCAGGAGGTTCCTGTGGTTTTACAGTCTAAATACCCAGGGTAACATCTTGACAATCAATTCAATGGAAATGATCACATTGATGAGGCATCTCAACGTCTTCACTTTTTGCAAAACATGGATGATTTAGTGATTATGTATCGCTGCTTGATCAGACCCTGTCTGGAGTATGCAAATGTACTGTTAGTTGGTTGCACAAAAAAGCATGCAGCTTTGCTGGAAAGCATTCAAAAGAGAGCACTATGAAAAATAATCATCCCCTTCATTAACTTTTCTAGCAACCAGGGGTGAAAAAACTGGTCGGCTTCTTAGGAAGCAAATAATTTGACATTATTCAAAGCAAGGTCAAAACGTTATGCTAATTCTTCCGTGTGCAAATGTATTTATTTTTTGGGAGTGGTGTTTTTTTAAATGTACTTTCTGCTATAATTCAATCTCAGTATTGCGAAGCAGAAAAGTAAATACACTTCAAACTTAACTGATGGACTGGAGTGGTGTGGATTATTGTGATGTTATTATCAGCTGTTTGGACTCATTCTGACGGCACCCATTCACTGCAGAGCATCCATTGGAGAGTAAGTGATGTAATGCTACATTTTCCAAATCTGTTCCCCTGTAAATATAAATGCATGAACATTTTAGATGGACTGTACATTTTCAGCAAATTTGTATTTTTGGATGGGGGACGTTTCTAAAGCAGCCCGATGTGGTCACACGCTGCCAACAATGCATCATGGGAAAAAACCTTACAGCTTCAAACACACTCACGAATGAGGAAAAACACTAAGTTTAAAACACCCTTTATCTTTTGCACAATCCAGCATGCTATTTTTAGTCAAACATCCCAATGAAAGGCATTCCACTGGAGAAAAAGCTCTTTATGCTAAAGATAATAGAATTTGATTTGTACGTCAACTCCACAATAATCTGCGTCACTTTTGGTCCATTTTATAGACTACCTGCCAAACAATGTGATCCAGAGTCCACTCCTTTCCTCAACATGCCACACTATTTAAGGCATCATTCATGTATGCAGCATAACAAGTTGAATCCATAGAGTTAGGGCTCTGTTTAAAAGCAGCATTTTAAGTGCCTTTTCATCTCAACATCACATTAGACAGCAGTAATTCCCACACAGACATGTGGTTCAAGTGTTTCTGCTGAAGGCACGGCTTGAGAAACATCAGCGGGACGGATGCAGAGATGCCGACAGCTCTGCTCTTAATGTCCCACACCATCTGCCAAAGCAGCTAAACGGAGTCGGAGCAGAACTCATCACTTAACATGCACATTTGTGATTTAATCAGGCTGGAAGGTAATTACAGCCAAAACCTCCAGGGCACACATGAATGAAGGAAAGCACACCGGATGAAAGAACCACTGAAAACGTGATTGAATAGAGGCAGGTGACTGGTTAAGTGGACATTAGTTTAACATCTATAAACTACCTAATCATGATGTTTTTCTCATTTGTAAGTCATGTGTAAACATTAATAATCTTTGTGAAAACACTGGTGTATCCTTAGATGTATTGGTGTTTGTTGCTCTATGCACATATGCTATCAGTCAAAAGTGTGCAATCATTAACTTTTTTTTATGTTTTAGAAATAAGACACTTATGCTTTTATTGCAGAAACCATGATATAGTACCATACCAAAAATGTGGGGTAAGTAAGATTAAAAATAAAGAAATTAGGTCACACTTTAGTGTTTCACAATTAACTAGTTGCTTTTTTGCATGCCTATTATTAATATTAACATATTGGCTGTTTATTAATACTTATAAAGCACATTTTCTAGAAAGCCATATTCTATATCCCTAATCCAACCCAATACCTAAACTTAACAACTACCTTACTACGTATTAATAATCAGCAAATTAGGAGTTTGAGGCAAAATATGTAGTTAATGCTTTGTTTATAGCAAGAATTGGACCTTAAAATAAAGCGTGACCAGAAATTAACCCTTTTTTCAGCAAGGCAGCATCAAATTGATTAAAAGTGACAGTAAAGACATTTAGAATGTTACATTTAGAATGTTACAAAATTGTCTATTCAAACAATCCTGAAAAATCTCATTTAAAAAGTTTTCAAATTTTAATAATATTTCATAATTTAACAGTTTAAAATGACTTATTTTGATTATATAAATGCAGTCTTTCAATTTAATGTAACAATCTTAAAGGGTTACTCCGCACACAATGAAAATGTTGCCATCAGTGGTTCAGACGTAATTTTACGAAGCTACGAGAATACATTTTGTATGCAAAGATAACAAAAATAATGACTTTATTCTACAAAAATATTCTCGGAAAATTACGGTTGAACCACTGATGTGATGGCAGATGGAGTATTTTGACGATGTCTTTCATACTTTTCTGGGCCTTGACAGTGTTAATTACTTGGCAGTCGATGGGACAGTCACAAGCCTCCCGGTTCTCATCTAAAATATCTTAAATTGTGTTCTGAAGACGAACGAAGCTTTAACGAGATTGGAACGACACGAGGGTAAGTGATTAATGACAACATTTTCATTTCGGGCTGGAGTAACCCTTTAACTAGTTCAAACATTTGACCAGTAGTGTACAATATAATACAAAATACAAATAATGAATGATGCATTATGGCAATGTTTTTCAATGTTAAACAAAGAAAATATTTGAATTCTTAAGATGCACTTTTTGCCTCAATAATGAATCCTTGATGGAATATAACATAACTTACTTTCATATATTGTGGGAAAATATCTGAGGAGAAGTATTGTGAAGATACAAATGTACAACAATCATTGAGATTCCTATCCGAGGAATGATATTTCTCAGAGGAGCTCTGAACAGCAGATTGAGATTTAATTTGTGATGTGTGCAGCGGTTGTGTGGGAAAAACACAAAGCAGGTCTTGTGAAACACTCCTCAGGGAGAACTAGACCCGTCTGAATCAAGTGTGTGAGTTATGATTGCTCTTTTGTTTACACATAATACAATGTTAACATGTGTAATTGGATCATCTGTTAATGAAATGATACTTTTTTTAAATAAACGGAAAATTCCTCCAACTCAGAGGTACTTTTACCAGAGCAGTTTTCAGAGAAGAGGTTCTTAAACTTTGAAATACGAAGAGGACAAAAATCACTTAATTAATTGAGGGCTGGCAACAAACAGTGAATGTAGCATTATATCTAACGTTTTTATGTATTTATCTTTTTAAGGATTTTTACATTATTTTTTATTAAAATCATTTATATCGTTTTTTTCACATCTCAATGCAAAACAACAACAATAAAAAAATTAAAAATCCCCTTCTCCTGTGGTATAAAACAGACTCAGACAGAAAGACATACCTTGTGTTTTTACTCCGAACGGAGGCGGGTAACTGCTGATCTTTGATAGCCGCTTGAAATTTGGATCGAGGAACATGGGGGCAGGTTTTGAAAACCTAAAACAATAAATAAAAGACAAAGAGAGAAAACACAAGTTAAAAGCATGCTAAACACTCCACAGCCTGCATGAGAAAAGGGTGCGATACTTTGATAACGGTGGAATATTTGAAAGGATTACGAGGTTCGCATTACCCATAATCCTCTGGCTACCAGGGTGTTTATCAGTTAGTAAGAGATGAGCACTGAATGTCAAAGGAAGCCTAAACTTGACCTTTCCTCAAAACAAGCAGAGAGACTTATCAGGAGCTACAAGCTGCTCACTTACACACATTAGAATTGAGCTATTTAAGGAGGCAAAGCGTTTTTAAAAATACAACTGTGAGATGACAATTTATTTGTGCAATTTGCCACAAAAACTAAGGATGCACAAAATTATTCCACCAAAAATTATGATCTTAAATGCTATTTTTACTTTTGTGGCATTTTTTTTAAATGGACAAAAAGCAGCGTGCACTTGAAATGATCTACGTTTAATTAAACAATACTGTAAATGTGAATGATGACAGACGGGTTCTATATTTACAGAAAAGTAAAAAAATAAAATAAAGAAACCTGACTGAATGTATGACTTAGCAATCAAGGAACTGTTTTTTTAATTTACATGAATCATCTGAATAAATCAATTATTAACTAAGAATTTGATCTTTTTATTCATTGTTTTTCTGCGACTAAGAGACTAAAAATAAATTGGTTGATCAAGCCTCTTTTAGTCGACTAACGATTAGTTGACTATTAGGGGGCAGCCCTAATTGTGACATTATGTAAAATGACAATTAAGAATTAAAATAACTGTAAATAAGAACATAATCATTTTAAACAATAACTGTGAAACAATTACTGTATTGTAGCTTAATGAGAGAAAAACGTCACGTAAAATGTCAAGAAGCATTACAGAAAATGTGCTTAACTGAAGTAATTTAAATTATCTAAAATAATAAAAAAAGGACTCTTACCACTACTTCCTAGAAAAAGCATGCAACTAGAAAAGCTACACTACTTTAAAATTAGTGATCGACCGATATAGATTTTTTGACACTGCTCCAAGTGTGTGTGTGTGTGTGTGTGTGTGTCCACTGCTCCAAGTGTGTGTGTGTGTGTGTGTGTGTGTCCACTGCTCCAGTGTGTGTGTGTGTGTGTGTGTGTGTCCACTGCTCCAAGTGTGTGTGTGTGTGTGTGTGTGTGTGTCCACTGCTCCAAGTGTGTGTGTGTGTGTGTGTGTGTGTACGTGTGTGTGTGTGTGTCTCACTGCTCCAAGTGTGTGTGTGTGTGTGTGTGTGTCCACTGCTCCATGTGTGTGTGTGTGTGTGTGTCCACTGCTCCAAGTGTGTGTGTGTGTGTGTGTGTCCACTGCTCCAGGTGTGTGTGTGTGTGTGTGTGTGTGTCCACTGCTCCAAGTGTGTGTGTGTGTGTGTGTGTGTGTGTCCACTGCTCCAGGTGTGTGTGTGTGTGTGTGTGTGTGTCCACTGCTCCAAGTGTGTGTGTGTGTGTGTGTGTGTGTCCACTGCTCTAGGTGTGTGTTTACTTGGATGGGTCAAATACAGAGAACACATTTCACTGCTGGTTATACTCTGTATAATTGTGTATGTGACAATTATTATTATTTTTTAAACCGATATCCGATTATGGTAAAATGCTTAAATATCAGGAAAAAAACGATATATCGGTCGATCTCTATTTAAAATAGCTACAACCATAAATGCTTTGAAGTTAGAAGTTACTTTTAGTTACTCTCCAAAGCCGTTCCCTAAGAAAAACAAGAAAAGAGTATACAAGGGAATATATGAAAAACTGCATCATGTGACCAACAGGTTATAATAGGTATTGAAAACAAATGGCTTTACTGTTTAATGCTATATAGCACCAATACCAAACAAGTTACTCAAACAATCATTAACACCGCCAGTGGAAAAACTCTCCCATTCGGTCCACAAACGAGAAACACCTCGATTTCTGCCAACATCCTCCACCCAGCTGATACAACCATCCACGTCACAAACTATACGAGCATTAGACCGGCTGACCAAACACCACCTGAACACCTCCGTCACGCCGTACGCAGCTGTCCGACCTCTGGAGTAATACACTAATGACACAGGTGGTCCGGTGTATCCGATTCCCACGACCACAACCGCGACTGCGCTTCCTCACATCCAACACTGTAAGTGAAGGTGACACACACTCCCGCGTTTCTCACCGCCTCAGACCTCCAAACACGTACACTTGTGAGAAAAGTATGTGAACCCTTCATAATTACTAGACTATCATCAGATATTCATTTCATAAGAATACCACGTTTTCACAGAACAAATGTTGAGATGAAGCTTTTCAGAAAGTTTCAGCAGGTGCCTTTTAGAGATTGTTGCCAAATACAGTTTCAAAAGTTATTCAATTACTAAAATTGCACTTAAAAATCAGAGACATCAAATCAGATTCTCACAAAATCATCTAATCTGAGCTGCCAAACAGATTTATTTTATATTTGACGATATGTGGGTCAAAGATGAGACGTCCTATTTTGGTGTCTGTGTCAAATTAATAAAAAAAAAGATTTTATATACACAAAAAACATTAAATGTAAGTAAAGTGTCTACTTTAGTGTTTCAAATAACTTGAAAATAAAATGTCAAAATTTGGGTGAAATAATAAAACAGAAAAAAATTATAATGTATGAAAAACAAAAACAAATAAAAAACTTAAAGCTGTATTTAACTTTCATTTTTTGATGCTTGAACACCCCTTTTCATCTTTGACCCATGTTAATTATTGATTCAT
The DNA here is from genome assembly GCA_027564155.1 of Gymnocypris eckloni scoliostomus. Classification (NCBI taxonomy): domain Eukaryota; kingdom Metazoa; phylum Chordata; class Actinopteri; order Cypriniformes; family Cyprinidae; genus Gymnocypris; species Gymnocypris eckloni. Next base: position 11,268,948 of record CM050419.1, read on the forward strand.
TCCATTCTATTTATATCTATCCAAAGGGCACCAATATCAAGACTCAAAGTTCAATTCACATGAGTTAAATAGAACTAATAAGTCTTTTAAGCTATGAAACAGTAGCCTCATTTATGACAGGATGTATTTATGACTCACATGTGCTGTAAGCACGTACAGTTATGTCCATATATATTTGGACACTGATACATTTTTCATATTCTCAGCTCTGTATGCTACCAGAATAGAATTAAAATGAAAACAATCGAGATGCAATTGAAGTGCAGAATTTAAGCTTTAATTCAAGGGGCAGAGCAAGAATATACATTAAATGCTTAGTAATTACAACCATTTTTATACACAGATTTTCAGTGGCTCAAATGTAATTGGTCAAATAAATATAATCATGATTATATGATTATATTTGATTTGAGAAGTCTGAACTCATGGACATCACCAGAGACTGGGTTTTCTCCTCTGGGATGCATTGCCAGGCCTTTACTGCAGCTGACTTCAGTTGTTGTTTGTGGGTCTTTCTGCCTTTAGTTTTGTCTTCAGTGAGATCGTCGAATGAAGAATTTTCCACTTTTACCTTCAAAAACTTCTGGCTTGCTTTTGGTGTATGTTTTGGGTCATCGTCCTCTTGTACTATAAAGCGTCCGTCCAATCAACTTTGCTGCATTTGACTGAATCTGGGCAGAGAGTATTTCTCTACACACTTCAGATTTCATCCGGCTGCTTCTGTCTCCTGTCACATCATCACTAAACACCAGTAACCCAGTGCCACTGAAAGCCATGCATCACACTGCTTCTCCATGTTTCACAGATGATGTGTGCTTTGGATCATGAGCTGTTCCAAGCCTCCTCCATACTGTTTTCTTCCCGTCATTCTGGTACATGTTGATCTTAATTTCAGCAGTCCAAAGAATGCCTTTCCAGAAGTGGTCAGGCTAATTTAGATGTGTTTTGGTAAAGTCTAATCTGGCCTTGTGGTGAAGCCTCTGTATTTGCTCTGGTGAAGTCTTCTCTTGATCGTAGACGCGTCTGTCTCCTGGAGAGGGCTCTTCTCTTGGCTGGATGTTGTGAAAGAGAGAGGATCCTCCGATCATCACCTCTGTGTTTGCTCTGGTGAAGTCTTCTCTTGATTGTAGACACGTCTGTCTCCTGGAGAGTGTTCTTCTCTTGGCTGGATGTTGTGAAAGAGAGAGGATCCTCCGATCATCACCTCTGTGTTTGCTCTGGTGAAGTCTTCTCTTGATTGTAGACACGCCTGTCTCCTGGAGAGTGTCTTCTCTTGGCTGGATGTTGTAAGAGAGAGGATCCTCCGATCATCACCTCTGTGTTTGCTCTGGTGAAGTCTTCTCTTGATTGTAGACACGCCTGCCTCCTGGAGAGTTCTTCTCTTGGCTGGATGTTGTGAAAGAGAAGATCCTCCGATCATCACCTCTGTATTTGCTCTGGTGAAGTCTTCTCTTGATTGTAGACACGTCTGTCTCCTGGAGAGTGTTCTTCTCTTGGCTGGATGTTGTGAAGAGAGAGGATCCTCCGATCATCACCTCTGTGTTTGCTCTGGTGAAGTCTTCTCTTGATTGTAGACACGTCTGTCTCCTGGAGAGTGTTCTTCTCTTGGCTGGATGTTGTGAAGAGAGAGGATCCTCCGATCATCACCTCTGTGTTTGCTCTGGTGAAGTCTTCTCTTGATTGTAGAACACGCCTGTCTCCTGGAGAGTGTTCTTCTCTTGGCTGGATGTTGTGAAGAGAGAGGATCCTCCGATCATCACCTCTGTGTTTGCTCTGGTGAAGTCTTCTCTTGATTGTAGACACGTCTGTCTCCTGGAGAGTTCTTCTCTTGGCTGGATGTTGTGAAAGAGAGAGGATCCTCCGATCATCACCTCTGTGTTTGCTCTGGTGAAGTCTTCTCTTGATTGTAGACACGTCTGTCTCCTGGAGTGTTCTTCTCTTGGCTGGATGTTGTGAAAGAGAGAGGATCCTCCGATCATCACCTCTGTGTTTGCTCTGGTGAAGTCTTCTCTTGATTGTAGACACGTCTGTCTCCTGGAGAGTGTTCTTCTCTTAGCTGGATGTTGTGAAAGAGAGGATCCTCCGATCATCACCTCTGTGTTTGCTCTGGTGAAGTCTTCTCTTGATTGTAGACACGTCTGTCTCCTGGAGAGTTCTTCTCTTGGCTGGATGTTGTGAAGAGAGAGGATCCTCCGATCATCACCTCTGTGTTTGCTCTGGTGAAGTCTTCTCTTGATTGTAGACACGTCTGTCTCCTGGAGGATGTTCTTCTCTTGGCTGGATGTTGTGAAAGAGAGAGGATCCTCCGATCATCACCTCTGTTTGCTCTGGTGAAGTCTTCTCTTGATTGTAGACACGTCTGTCTCCTGGAGATGTTCTTCTCTTGGCTGGATGTTGTGAAAGAGAGGATCCTCCGATCATCACCTCTGTGTTTGCTCTGGTGAAGTCTTCTCTTGATTGTAGACACGTCTGTCTCCTGGAGAGTTCTTCTCTTGGCTGGATGTTGTGAAAGAGAGGATCCTCCGATCATCACCTCTGTGTTTGCTCTGGTGAAGTCTTCTCTTGATTGTAGACACCGTCTGTCTCCTGGAGAGTGTTCTTCTCTTGGCTGGATGTTGTGAAGAGAGAGGATCCTCCGATCATCACCTCTGTGTTTGCTCTGGTGAAGTCTTCTCTTGATTGTAGACACGTCTGTCTCCTGGAGAGTTCTTCTCTTGGCTGGATGTTGTGAAAGAGAGAGGATCCTCCGATCATCACCTCTGTGTTTGCTCTGGTGAAGTCTTCTCTTGATTGTAGACACGTCTGTCTCCTGGAGAGTGTTCTTCTCTTGGCTGGATGTTGTGAAAGAGAGGATCCTCCGATCATCACCTCTGTGTTTGCTCTGGTGAAGTCTTCTCTTGATTGTAGACACGCCTGTCTCCTGAGAGTGTTCTTCTCTTGGCTGGATGTTGTGAAAGAGAGGATCCTCCGATCATCACCTCTGTGTTTGCTCTGGTGAAGTCTTCTCTTGATTGTAGACACGTCTGTCTCCTGGAGAGTGTTCTTCTCTTGGCTGGATGTTGTGAAAGAGAGGATCCTCCGATCATCACCTCTGTGTTTGCTCTGGTGAAGTCTTCTCTTGATTGTAGACACGTCTGTCTCCTGAGAGTGTTCTTCTCTTGGCTGGATGTTGTGAAGAGAGAGGATCCTCGATCATCACCTCTGTGTTTGCTCTGGTGAAGTCTTCTCTTGATTGTAGACACGCGTCTGCCTCCTGGAGAGTGTTCTTCTCTTGGCTGGATGTTGTGAAAGAGAGAGGATCCTCCGATCATCACCTCTGTGTTGCTCTGGTGAAGTCTTCTCTTGATTGTAGACACGTCTGTCTCCTGGAGAGTTCTTCTCTTGGCTGGATGTTGTGAAAGAGAGGATCCTCCGATCATCACCTCTGTGTTTGCTCTGGTGAAGTCTTCTCTTGATTGTAGACACGTCTGTCTCCTGGAGAGTGTTCTTCTCTTGGCTGGATGTTGTGAAGAGAGAGGATCCTCCGATCATCACCTCTGTTTGCTCTGGTGAAGTCTTCTCTTGATTGTAGACACGTCTGTCTCCTGGAGAGTGTTCTTCTCTTGGCTGGATGTTGTGAAAGAGAGAGGATCCTCCGATCATCACCTCTGTGTTTGCTCTGGTGAAGTCTTCTCTTGATTGTAGACACGTCTGTCTCCTGGAGAGTTCTTCTCTTGGCTGGATGTTGTGAAAGAGAGAGGATCCTCCGATCATCACCTCTGTGTTTGCTCTGGTGAAGTCTTCTCTTGATTGTAGACACGCCTGTCTCCTGGAGAGTGTTCTTCTCTTGGCTGGATGTTGTGAAAGAGAGGATCCTCCGATCATCACCTCTGTGTTTGCTCTGGTGAAGTCTTCTCTTGATTGTAGACACGTCTGTCTCCTGGAGAGTGTTCTTCTCTTGGCTGGATGTTGTGAAAGAGAGAGGATCCTCCGATCATCACCTCTGTGTTTGCTCTGGTGAAGTCTTCTCTTGATTGTAGACACGTCTGTCTCCTGGAGAGAGTTCTTCTCTTGGCTGGATGTTGTGAAAGAGAGGATCCTCCGATCATCACCTCTGTGTTTGCTCTGGTGAAGTCTTCTCTTGATTGTAGACACGTCTGTCTCCTGGAGAGTGTTCTTCTCTTGGCTGGATGTTGTGAAAGGGTTTTTCTTCACCATGGAGAGGATTCTCCGATCATCCACCACTGTTATCCTCCGTGGACGTCCAGGCCTTTTTGTGTTTCTAAGCTCACCAGTGCTTTTTTTTATCTCTACTGCACCAAACTGCTGATTTGGCCGCTCCTAATGTTCCTGGTATCTCTCTGATGGATGTTTTGTTTTTGAAGTCTAACAATCGTCTGTTTCTCTTGTATGGAGAGCTCCTTTGACTGCATGATGT